>PVJO010003536.1:0-121932 GCA_004026905.1 Hystrix cristata
ATGAGGAAGCCAATAGTGTCTGGTAATTCCTCTTTCAATGATATAAACTTGATCACTAGGTTCATATTATGGCAGCCTGATCTCTCCATTGCAAAGTTCCCCATCAGTCTTTCTCCCCATGATTTCATCTACTGGTAATCATTTCCTGAATCCTCTGTTTCATTGGGATTTTCAAAATAGTGATTGCCTGCTCTCCCATCCTTTCCATTTTATCAACTGGGATACATCTATAAAGAAGAATTTAAGTCATCAACTAAGCTTATTTGGCTTGTCAAAAATACAATTTATACAGAAACAATTATACTGTATGTAATTTTAATTATTTGGAATTTTCCTGTCCCAGCTAAACACATATAACTACTGATACATTTATGGTATGGATGTTCACGATGGCAATTGGCATGAGTCATCTCAAGGAGCCTGATGACCATATGTCTGGTTGTATCTTTAGGTCTAAATGGAAGAACCAGGATCAGCTGGCCAATTTAAGGCAGGAATGTGGGCTAGAATGCAGTGATGCTAGAAAACCAGAGGCCCCACTAACTTGCTGGGCCTTCTCCAGACGGATCCAGGACACTTTGGTACACCTAAACCCAATAACTATCTGTGGCCACCGCCTCTGCTAGGAAAACACATCGGAGCATACAGTATTTCTAGCAGAGATGAACAGCCAGATAATTTCACCTACTATGTTAGCTTAGAAGGTAGTTGGATGAAGAGAGGAAGTTGTGATAGGACATAGATGGGGAAAGGAACAGCTACAGCTGAAAGATTGTTGTTGTGAGGCCTCAAATGAGCCTTTCTCTTTGCATTCATCCATGTATAGAAGCAATACTTTTCATCCTAGTGAGCCTACTGGGCACGGAAAGCCGTGATTTAGACATCATATGAATCGTCCCATGTGGTCCTTATAAAACGCATCATCTGAAAACTGACCATTTAGTGGAAGAAAGTGAGGTGTTGGACATAGTGAAAATGGCTATACTTCCTAAACTACTATACAGATTTAATGCAATTCCAATCAAGATACCACTAACATACTTCAAAGAATTAGAAAAGACAATCACGAATTTCATCTGGAACCACAAGAGACCAAGAATTGCAAAAATGATCCTAAGCAACAGGGGAAAAGCAGGGGGCATCACAGTCCCCGACCTAAAACTATACTATAAAGCTACAGTATTAAAGACAGCGTGGTACTGGCAAAAAGACAGACCTGAGGATCAATGGAATAGATTGGAGGATACAGAAACAACCCCAAACACACTCAAATACCTCATCTTTGACAAAGGAGCCAAACACCCTCACTGGAAAAAGGGTAGCCTATTTAACAAATGGTGCTGGAAAAATTGGCTTACCACATGTCGAAAACTAAAACTAGATTTATGTCTCTCACCATGTACTAAACTCAAATCAAAGTGGATCAAAGATCTAAACATTAAAACAGAAACATTAAATTTACTGGAGAACAGAATAGGAAGAACCCTCAAAGACATAGGGGTAGGAAAAAAATTCATGAACAGAACCCAGACTGCATAGGAAACAATACAAAGAATCAGTGCTTGGGACCACATGCTATTAAAAAGCTTTTGCACAGCAAAAGAAATCACCAACAGAGCAGGGCGAAAACCCACAGACTGGGAAAAAAATTTTGCTAGCTATCCATCGGGCAAAGGTCTAACATCTAGAATAGACAAAGAACTCAAAAAAATTAAACCTCTCAAATTTAAAGACCCAATCCAAAAATGGCCAACTGAAATGAATAAACATTTCTCAGATGAAGAAATAAAAATGGCAAATAAATATATGAAAAAATGTTCAACATCACTAATCATCCGAGAGATGCAAATCAAAACAACGTTAAGATTCCACCTCATTCCAGAAAGAACTGCGTATATGGAAAAATCAACCAATAACAAATGCTGGCGGGGCTGTGGGGAAAAAAGAACCCTCCTCCACTGTTGGTGGGAATGCAGACTGGTCCAGCCACTGTGGAAATCAATATGGAGATTCCTCCAAAAACTACAACTGGAGGTTCCATTTGACCCAGTTATTCCCCTACTGGAGATCTTCCCAGAAGAATTAAAATCGTCATACCATAGGGATGTATGCACGACCATGTTCATAGCAACACAATTTGTAATAGCTAAGTCTTGGAAACAACCTAAATGCCCAAAAACCAATGAATGGCTAAAGAAAATGTGGTTTTTCTACACAATGGAGTACTACACAGCTATAAAAAAGGATAAACTAGAGTCATTCATATATAAATGGATGTTCCTTGAGAACATACTTTTAAGTGAAATAAATCAGACACTCATGAGTACACATCGAATTGTCTGTCTGATATGAGAAATCATAACTGTAAATAAGGACAAAGAGGTGTAATATGTATTATATAAAAGGAAGATAATATACAAAGATGAGGAGTACTAGAAAGAAAGAAGGGGAAAAGCAGAATGGCAACAAAGGAAAGAAAAGGGAAAGGGAAAATATGGAAAATTAAGAATAAACCTGCTGTAAATAGGGAGGGAGGGAACAGAGGGGAGGGGCGGGGAAGAGGGGGGAGAACCAAGAAGCATCATGTACAGGTACAAAATAAATGTGATGAATGTAACCATTATATGTAAAATGTACCAATACATGTTCTTGGTTTAAAATTCAAAAAAAAAAAAAAAAAAGAAAGTGAGGTGTTGGCTACAAATGCAGAAAATCTTGACTATCAGTTGGTCCCAAACTCTTGGTTTTCATCTGTATATGGAATTTGGCTGAGATAAGGACAGAACAGTCTAGCAAATCTAAAAAGAAGTTACCTTTAAAAAATTCTGCTTCAAGCTGTGGAAATATGCTTATAGACAACAATGACTGAGTTCAACCAGATTCTTCATTCTAACCCAATGACAAAGGCAAATGATGTATTTTACACGTGAATGTTCAACTGGTTAAGCTGAAATGAAAGGGTATAGGTTACAGGTCAACTCTGCTCTTATTTCACCATACAAGGTTATGTGAGAAAATGTCCAAGAAGACAAGCAAAAACTCATACTTTGATCACTCAATCATATGATGAATCTAATTGGCTGTTTACAATGTTACAGGTAGTTTGGCTGACTGCAACCTTCTTTCTTGGATTTTTCTGCCTATGTACATATAGAATAAAGCTGATGCATAAGGATGTCTTCAAATATTTTTATTCTGGACTTGACAGGCTCCAAACAGTTGATCAAATACATAGGCAAAAGCAGATATCCTGGTAGATAGAATGGTTTTGGAGGAGCCTGTTGTGCCTGGTTATTACAGATCACATGTAACAGTGTGTAAAATCTCCCGCTGTTCAGAGATTCTTGTACTAAGCAGGTTAATTAAACCTTAATTTGAATCTCCCAGCTTATATGGGTCTGGCCTTAAAATTATCCCACCTAATTCTCTGCCTGTGTATGCATTAGTGAAGGAAGGAGAGGTAAGGTAAGGCATTTTATATGCCTGAGTCATTAAATTGGCTTAATCTAATTAGTAGGTTGTGAAACAGTTGAAGAGATTTGATGGACATGCCACCTTAGGAAAGCCAATATATTTTAAAATATTATTTTTCTCTGCAAAACACCAGCTGTAATGTTTTTGGTATGATAAAAATTCATGGTAAAATTAAATTATCCAACATTATTTAGGAATCCCACACAGACACATTTGTCTCAGGCACCTACAGATCTGGCCGAGGCTACAGGACCTCCAAATTTTGGAGACCATGGTCAACTTCAGTCTAGCTTTGGGGCCTTCAGCCAAATTTATTACTCAAAACATCTGGATATGTGTGAATTCCCAAATACTTGGCAAAAATGGGCCATAGCCTCGATTGCTCAGCCCCATAATTGCCCATATTCCCTCCCACAACCCCCCTTTTACATATAATACACTATCACCCAAATGCTCCTGGCACTGGACCCTGCTAATGTTACCTTCCTTTTCACCTTTACGATTGTAAATACAAATCAGTCTGTTGTCATTGATGATGCCTCTTGCAAATTCTCTGCTTCATCTTAGGACGTTAAAAGATGTGTGTGAGAAGTTTCCAAACCGAACCACACATCTGTCCTGTGTCCACTTCTAGCCATAGGGCTGCAGTGCTGATTTCACAGTAGGAAAGAGCAAGGTTGATTTATTCACCCTGATCCCTATTATATGGTAGATAAGAGTTTACTCTGTGCACAAGTAGCATAAAATTCCCACTATAGCCTTTGCCCTTTGTGCAACACAGAAACGTATAAGCAAACTAATGCATATGCATTTGGTCCTGACTAGCAGCATCTCCAAGAAGAAATAAAATAAAGATAAGAACACCCTATGAGTCTTGTAACAAGAAGTGTTTTGGTGGTTGAACTTGAGAAAAGGTACACGTTACCAGTGGAACTCCATTTTCAACTCACTTCAGGAAGCTGTGTGAGAAAACGGTCTCGAAAGAGGCAATCAATAATTTGTATAGCAGACACAGTGTGCTGTTAAATGGTCCAGGATTCAGAAGACTTTGAAGAGGCAGGGAGGAGGAGCAACAACTAGCCAGAAGTAACCAGTGGAAGCAACTCATCTACATGAGTAAAGGGTCTGAAGGAATTTACAAAACACTTGCCACCTGGTGGACCTCCCACAAAGATAGATGCCTGGGCATCTCTCATTTACAAGAAGATTGGCCAGCTCGAGCCAAGTACTTTGGGTACAGCCCATCTCAGAGCTGCAAAGGATTCAGGGTCAATGATATCGGGATGTCAAGTGTGGCCAGAGATCAGGACAGAGGATCTGATGAAATTGTCCTGTGCCTCCAGTGAGGACTCGGGCCAACAGCTGAGCAAAGCTGATGGATTAGCATTGGTCCTAGAGGGATGGTCACGTTCACGCTCAGTAAGAGGCTGGGAAAGCCGGTACATAGCTGATTCTTGTCAAACAGCAGACATCTGGGGTGGTGTCATAGCTGAGAATGTGGACTCCAAAGCCAGAATACCTGAGTCTCCAGACTTGCCAAATTCTCTCTATGTGGTACCGGACAATTCACCTAACTTCTCTGTGTTTCTGTGTCCTTGTAAGTAAAGCAGAGATGATAATAGTTCTTACCTCATAGGATTAAACTAAGTAGTTCCCAAGTGCCTGCATAGGTAATACAATATGATATAAATCCTATTAGAAGATTCACTGCAATCAAACCAAGCAGGGCACTAGTTCCTGACCTCACAATGGTGCTGCCAGCATGCGTAGGGATCCTCCTTGTCCACAGGGTCACCTTGCTGGAGGTAGCAGAACCATCTTAGTGGAAGTCATCCGTCACTGGGATGACGCCCACCATGTGGAGAATCAAAGGTAGCCAGGTTTACATTCTGGGAGCCACAAGTGTGTTTTCAGAGAGTTCGCAGTAATCTGGGCCTCTGTGCAAACTGCTGGGCAGTAAATCTGTTTTCCTCTGCCGCTTGCCCTGTGTTGGCCTGTTTCCACCCTGTGCTGGCAGTCATAGGATGAATCCCTTTTAGGGTGCTCTGCCCGGTGCTGGTTTTTCATCCCTAGTGTATCTGTGTTTACTCATATTTTACAGAGCTGAGACTCACCATGCAGGCCATGAGGGTTTAAAATATCTCAAGTCCACACAGATCTTGGCACGGCTGCAGGTCAGGCCAGGGCAAATTTTATTGAACTTGTCTGGATATTTGGGAGAGGGTAGGTGATTATCACCTTTTTGTTTTGTTTTGTTTTTTGACTTGTTATAAAGCTAATCAATGCTATTTTCTAAAGAAGGTGTAGAACTCACATCTCATCCTCCTCGGCACATTAAAGTCTTTTTGGAGAAGAGATAACAGAATCTTAGTGTCTTAATCACTTTCTTCACTGCTGGAACATAAAGGAGAAGTTTACTTTGGCTCACATTTTCAGTCTATAGTCAGCCAAGCACCAAGGCAGGAAGTACATGGTAGAAAGTCTGACAGAAGAAAGCTGTTCCCATCATGATGTCCAGGAAGCAGAGAGAGAAGGAAGGAACCTGTGAGAGAGATACATTTTTCCAGGTAACACCCCCAGTGACCCACCTCTGCAGTCCAGGCCCCATCTCCTAAGCATGCTCAGCTGCTAAACTCAGCAATGGATGAATCCACAGATGAGTACAGTGCACCCATGATCAGAGCACCTCCCCGAAGCCCTGCCTCTGAATGAATGAGACTCCAGGGATCGATGTCAATCTTAACCATAACATGTGGCTAGGAAATTGAAGACTTAGAACTAATAGAGATACAGATACCTCCTCATCAGGACTTCTTCATCTCAACTCTCCTGATCATTCAGGCTGGGGACTGTGGGGGGCAGGAGCTGTCCTGTACATTGTAGGGTGTTTATCAGCATCCATGATCTCAACCCAGGAGATACAAGAATCCTCCAAGTTGTGATCATCAAGTAATGATGCACGTTTGCTGTCTGGAGGGTGAGGCCAGGTACCCTCTCCATATTCGCTGAGACTTTCTGAGACATTGGAAGCTTCCGGTGAGGGAGGAGCAGGAGGAAGATGGAGAAATCTCAAGCAAGGTGTCCTTTCTCAGGGGTCAGGGGGTTCAGAGCTCCTCTTGACCCTGTCCCATTTCTATTTAGCTTCTCTGACCCTTGGACTTGTTGCTGGTTAGGGCCTCAATAAGGGCATCCAAGTCCCCGAATCAAAGGTGGAGGTCGAGCGATTCTAGTGTTCCCAAGTTCTGGCTCAGCCTCAAAGGTCCAGCTGATCCTGGCCTTCCCTTCTTTATGAACATTTTCTGTCCCCAGCCAGCCCCTATTCCTCGCCTGGGATCCAAGCTCCAGCTCCAGGTATGGGGATAGAAACACCATCTGAATGGACTGTCCACTGTCACGGCTACAGAAGACAAATGCCTCCTTTGTTAATCCTTGGTTATATACAGTACAATATCAGATTTTGACAGCCGTGGTTTGGATGTGGTTTGTCCCTCGCAGAATTCGTATTAGAATCTGGTTGCTAACGTAGCAGAGTTGAGAGACAGGGTCACTGAGAGGGAATAATGTGCTTCTCAAGAGTCTGGGTTAATTCTTGTAGGAATGGGTTAGTTCTCAAGAGAACAGTTTGTTAAAAATGGGTCAGCTTTTTAACAACAGGTCAGCCCCTCTCATTGCAATGCGCCTACTTGCCCTTTTCTGCCATGCATGGAGCAGCACAAGTCTCTCTTATCAGAAGCTAGGCAGGAAAGGTGCCCAGTCTTGGACTTCAAGTCTCCAGAACCATGAGCTAAATAAGCCTCTTTTCTTATAAATTACTCAGCCTTGGTACGGCAACAGAAAACCCCTGAAGGCCTCCAGCTAACCCAGGTGAGAATATACATCCCAGGCATCTTCTTTAAACCAGAAAGGCCACTAATGTGGCTTCTAAGTGGAATGGGAGTTCATTTCTGAACTGGTCAGTGCCACCCCCACTCCCCGAGGGACACACTCCTATTCCAGCTACAGTCCTTAAATTAGACATAGAAGTCATGATTTGTGTTGCTGCTTGAATATATATATATATATATATATATATATATATATATATATATATATATATTTATTCCCACTCTGTATTGAGTTAGGCTTCATGAAACTAGTGAAGTGAGTACTTGTCTCCTGCTTAAAGATGGGTAGATGGAGGCCGAAGGAAGATGACTCTATGATGCTGATTTGCTGTTCAATGGCATAGGGGATAAGCCAGGGATAGGAAGAGCTGGACTTACTATCTCCCTTATGTACAAGTCTGACTAATTTTGTGGCCTTTTATTTTATTTTTTATCATTTGGTCCGTATGGGCTTTTAAAAAAACTAGATACCAATGACCTAATTGGGAATATAGAAAGAAAATGAAAATAAGGGTATACATTTTATTAAAAAATATCAGAGAGAAGCATTTTCTGGTATTCAAAAAATTTGAATGTCAAGGCATAGTGAGAGGCTCTGTGGCTTAGCACCTCATAGTTTGCATTTTTGCAGGCAATGGAAAATGCAATTATTTGCAAATATTAGGAGAATGGCAGATTGTCATGTTTTGCAAGTCACTGTCCCAGTTAATTGAGACCTCTAAAGACCACATAGGGAGAGCCAGAAGGTGTCACCCAAGAAATCTGACTCCCTAGGCTGGCATATCATGATCAGCCTGGGCTGGAATTGGGAGGGAGAAGCCAAATGCGTCCCATGTTCCCAGTGCTGGTTGATTAACAGAGCAGCATCAGTGTGGTTCTCTGAGGACAGGCCTGTGGGGCTCACCCTCCTGACTGGAAGGAAATGTGCCTACCCTTATCGGTGGTAGAAGTGGAGCTGGAGAAATGGCAGACGACCTGTGACCATTCCCACATGACAAGGTGCAGCATTGACAGTACTCGTTGAAGAACTACAGAATTTGCCAGAAAACCCAAATACATCTGAAAGAAAATGTTTTCAAACTAGATCATTAATTCACCTAAATTAAATGTTTGCTTCTTCTGATTAGAAACTCGACGGACATGTCACCACAGTTAGATTATTCTTGCTGTTTCTAAACTATCATTAATGGCTCCAGATCATCCATGCTCAGGGGGCTTACCTAGAGCCTTAATGTAAAGACATATTTATTTTATCTTCTCAAAACCAAACACTAAGAACCTTAAGTAATGCATGTGTTTGTCACCCAGCAGCTTGGACTCCTTGTGCTCTGAGACCTAAATGATTCATAAGAAAATCAGTTATTGGAGAAAGTGTCAAAGATCTCCAAAGTGGTTTTTAAATCTAACATCAAAATCATGAGGATATAGGAAGGATAAAAGTTATGTTTTAAATGGAGCTATGGATTTGTTTTCAGAGACCAAAACGTGAAGAACTGAAAAGCATGAACCAAGCTAATTCGCTTTGGGAAGAGGAGGGGGTCCTCCAAGGATGGGTGGAGATGGCCAGGCTCACTCTGCCTGGCTTTATTAACTCATCCATAATTAGCCCATAGCTTCGATACAATTTAGCTCATGCCATATGGGCTAATATCGTGCAGAACGGTACCCCCCGTGCAGGTGACAGTCTGTCACATTGAAGGCAGATTAGCATAAAACAAACAACAACACACCCTTAACGACAGTGGTGCCATTTGCAACACCAGAGTTATGGTTGTGTAAGCACTTCCATTAGAAACTCTTATTTTCAAAGATTTTATAAATTAGTCGTTTAAAAAATCACTCTGGGCTGAAATAAAACCCAACCAATCAGCTCTTAGCCAGCAAGGTTTATGTTCAATGACACTAGGAAAAAAAAACATGTGGCAATTCCCCAAGTTTTGGCTGCACACTCTTTTGCCTCTGAGTCACTGAATCAAATACCAAGTGCAATTGTATGTTGAATGACAGAGACAAATGTGAACACATGACAAGGAAAAGATATTCTCTTTTGAGGAAGAAATTCATCTAGTCTTGCAGGTTTTATTACCATCGTTTGGACTCTGAGTTCACATTGAAGGTGCTAAGGGTTGGAGGTGGTTTGTTACCCAGGGGTTCATTGTTTGGGGTTTGTTCCTCAGTTTGGTGTTGAAGACGTGGTGTGGAACCTTTAAGAGGAGAGGCCTAGTGAGAAGTTTTTGGGTTAATTGCAGGTGTATCCTTGCAAGAGATTGTAGAGCCCTAACATGTTTGGCTTCCTGTCTGGTAGGGTGCTCCTGCCATTGTGATGCCATCTACCATGAGGCCAGTGATAGAACCAAACTGATGCTGGCACCATGCTCTCTATCCTTCAGAACTTTGAGATAAATAGAACTCTTTTCCTTACAAACCTACTCAGCTTTAGGTATTTTGTTATAGTAATGACAAACTAACTAATACTGTATGCTAATATCATTTGGACGAGTCAGTGGTCTACTACCACAGAGGATGAGCACTGTTTCCACTTATGGGGCTGCCCTAAGAGTGGTGGACTCTGGGTTCTGTTTGAGGAGGCTGGTCACAGAGTGGGAGAAGAGCCCTACTCAAATGTCTGCGAGTTCTCTAAATGATGTGTCTGTGAGAATAAAACTGCAATAAGGGGTCTGGCGATATTTGCAGTTTTCAATCATTCAGAGGCCAAAATTGTGGAAAGGTTGAGAACGCCACTCGTATTTAACGAAAAGTATACCTGTGAACTGGGCCTTGCAGGGCCTGGCTTATACATTGATTCCGATGGCTCTGATGTCTCCCAATTCTCACTGTAGCCGTGACTGCCACTCCTTCCACTGCTGTGACCGTGTTGGGCCAAGTCCTGCCACAGCCACTCTGTTCTCTGCCTAGCATCTTCTCTGACTTTTACATGGACCCTTAACTTCCTGTTTCCAATGCTGAAATTCTTTCCTTCTGGAATTTGGTTCTTCTCAGGGCACCTTGGTGCCCATGAGAACATCGGCTGCCCAGAACCTTGGAACTGTGTTTGTGGTTGGTTCTGTCTGGTCCTTAAAGGTGCAAGAAGGGTAAGGAGGAATGTCCTGGCTGGCCTGAAGGGCAGAGAAACAGATCCAAGCGCCAGGGAGTCTTACTCTAATCTGTTTCCATCCATAGATAAGCAGCTGGATCTCTCACAGTTTTGAGCTTGGATAACCTAAATAATTGCATCTCCTGCTCCCCCTTTTTTTTCCCCCAAAATGGACAGAATGGCTTAATTTGGTAGCTACTTCTGCACCATGAAACTGAGAAGAGGAGTTCATCTGGTTGAGGGCCCTTGTTAAGAGGCGACAGCTATCACCTACAGAGGAAGAAATGAAATTTGAGGGATTTGTACTCTCCACTGGGCTCGTGTATAAAATGATCCATGGACAAGGTGAGAGGAGGTGTCTGAGGGATGTTCTGACTTCTCTGTTCTAGAGATCAGGCTTGGAGATGGAGTCCAAATCTTGAAGAAGGAAATCAACAAATGGGCTACGTTTGGCTCACTCCCTAAAGGTACAGGTGAGAAATGAACAACTCCTCGGGCGGTGGAGATGTCCATCATGTGGTGGCTTTTGGTGCAAACCTGGTGGTCCTGATGCTCCCACTGCCCATGTATCCTGATGCCCATGTGTGCAGCTTCCCCAGAGAAGCTCTTTGCCTGTGTTGTACTGGGAGAAGGCCTCTCTTCCAGGGCAGGTCCCTCCTTGCTCTGCTTGAGGATATATATCTACTTACATTTAATAATGTTCAAGTAAAGACACAACAGTGGATGAGAAAAGAGCATTTCTTTATTAAAACTGCTTTATTAAGTCTGTTTTTCACCAATGTGTGCTGGTGTTGACTGTGTGTGTATGTGTGTGTGCATCCCCTCTACTGCTAAACGAGGACACAGTCTGGCAAGTTTTACAGACTCTTCTTTTGAAAGGCAGCTCTGCTGTTTTGCATCGCTGGACTGAAATGACTTGTGCTATGCAGACAGGAGCTAAATTTTCCTACCTCTCATTGGCCATTTATGTGACTCTCCGGTTTTCAAATGGTGTGATGCAGGAGGGTGCCAAATGTCCTGCCATTTCATAACCAGCAGCAGACAGAGCTCTTTTCAAAATGCCACCGCTTGGAGCATCTGTTGTTATTAAGTAAGATGATCAAATGTTGAATAGGACTTCAATTTTGTTTTTCCCATCACTTATCGAGCAAGAATAATAAGCAGTTTGTGGACAAAACGAACGTGTTAGGGCCATTGTGCCAATGGCTGCATTTCTGTGCTCCTGTTTATTACTGATTGTAAAATAAACTTTGGCCTTTTTAATAAATGTTATAAAAGTGCTCTGTGAATAGGGAGAGTGTCATCCATTAAATCCATTTAACATCATCATAATTAAAAATGCAACACTTTCATGCATTCAGGACCAATGCCCATAAAAAGCCACACTGCTAAACCGAAGAGTTGCATTGCTACCTGACAACTCTAGACACACACACACACACACACACACACACACACACACACACATACCCTCCTCCTGGGTCTCTACAAATCTCTGGCTGGCTAGATAGCATCTCCAAAGGAATGCTTTTAGCTGCCTCACACTTCTTCAAGGAAAATGTGAGCAGTAACAAAACACAGGCCAAGGCAGCCACAGACAAGATGATTTCATTTTGGGGAAAAAGTCACAGAGAGAGAGAGATAGATAGATAGAGAGAGAGAGAGAGAGAGAGAGAGAGAGAGAGAGCGAGCTGTGGTGGTGGGAGCCATCTGGGGAGTGTCGAGGAGGTGGAATGCTCTCTCCCTCCACTTCACATAATGGCTGATGACTTCTTTTGATATTTGAAAATAACTCAGAGCAGAGGGCAGGGAGCAAGGGCGCCCTGGCTGGACCTGCCCCATCTAAGAGGTTGCTTAGATTCCATTTCTAACTTTAAGCTTCTATTTCTGGTCTCTTCCTGAAAACCTTTCACAAAGTTCCTTTCCTGTATCTTGGGCTCCTGACACCCATGCCCAGGTGACATCTGCTTTGGAGATGCTCAAAAGATCAAAAGGATGCCCGAGTGTCCTGCTCTGGGGACCCAAAAACATTCAAGGCTTAGATTGAATTCAAGCAGGAGTATGAGGAGCTAGCCCAGTGATGCAGCGTGCAAGCGCAGGCTTTTGTCTGGCATGTGGAATCTGTGTGGGCATCACCTTAAGCACCCACCTTTACGTGAAATGAAAGAAATCAGCACCTATCAAATTTCAAGCTCTACTTTGAAGGAATTTCCTTACTGAGGTGCTTTCTCTGAGGCTTTGCTCCCAAAGTGAGGGACAGACACCTTGCTGCAGAGACTGGGCTTCTTCTAATGGCACAAATTATGTCTTTCGACATACATAGAAATGACCAAGGGCCTGAGCAGCACTCTGTTGATACGTTCCAACACTTCAGAGGCAACGGTTCTTTCTTGGAGTTTCTCCAGCTCTAATGCATGTCTCTTCTGTGTTCTCTCTCCTTCCTCTGGCTTTAGCCAACCAGAGAGCCGAGTTCTGAAGCAGGCTCATCCTGGCTCTGTGGTCCCTCTTCTCTCCCAGGCCCCACATCGCCCTTGAGCACCACTACCACACTGTGTGGCTCTGCTCAGCCAGCATCAGTCCAGAAGGCCAGGGAAATCCACACATACCGCCACCTCGGAGAAATGTCAAGTCACACTCGAGAGTGTATAAGCAGCAACCCTTGTGCAGTAACACTTTTCTATCACAATGAAAAGACAAGTTGGGCAGGTGGCATCTTTTGCTCCCCATTGCCCAAGGGCAGGTCACCTAATTCCCCTGAATTATCTCTAATTCTCTGCCTGCAAGCTGTGGTTGGGTTGACCACAGCGGACTCCAATGTCCCTGGAGAGTCATTTTCTCTGTGAACTTATTTTTATTTTGCAAACTATCAAAATCTTTAAGATGCAATTGCAGAGACATCTCCAGTGCTCTGCTATAGAGATTAACCACGACTCCCTAACAGACACTGCCAAGGGGAAGTCCCACAGGTGTCACACCAGAGGGATGGCCCTCACCACAGAAGGACCCACCATCATGTGACACGCCTGAGGCATCCACTAGAGCCCTGACCTTCATCCCATGATGTGTGTCCACATCTCATCATCATTGCTATCTTCACTGACCCTTACAGTCTATCTCTGTCTGCAAGATCCTCCCAGACATTTTCATATATGTGGGTTTCACTCTCCATTACTCCTCTCTCACTCCCTGAGCTTTGGCTCTTCACTTGCTTGTTATTATTCCCGGAGGTCCCTGCCTCTTAGGTCGGCCTGGAGTATTTCTTCCCCACATGACCCAGTATCCTTTTCTCTGTTGTCATATCACCTAAAACCTTGAAATGCAACTTCCCCCCAAGTCTGGTTTTTATTTGTGTTTTTTTGCTGGGAAGTTTCATAGGTCCATCTGTTTTACTTTCCTGCCCCCAGCTCTCACGTGTGCCTTGTCTCCCCTCCCAACCTGACAACTTACTCCTCATGCCAGGTCACCTGCAAAGTCAGAGGGAAGTTTATATGCTAGCATGAGACAGTTTCCTCCCAGATTCACCAGGCCCAAAGTGGGAATTGTCATGAACCCCTCAGCATGGTCAGTGAATTTTCTCTTTTTATCTGAAGTTTAAAATATAGATGCTTGCAATTTTGGTCTCCTGTTTGAGTTTTATGTTTGACTTTGTTATTTAGGGACCAGGAGTTTACAAGAAGTCTGGCTTGAAGCAGCCTGGAGGTAACTGCCTGGGGGGGCCCTGGGCTCCACAAGGAGAGTGCAGACAGGCATTTGTTGTTCAATGTTGAGAATTTCTATACCTGGCGCCCTCATTATGCCTTTGAAGGCCAAGTAAGGTCTGAGGCTGCAAAGGATGGTTCTTGTGGGTAGGGAGGCTGAGGAGAAGCAAGGGAGGGGGTGAGATATGAAAAGAAGTAATTACTTTCTATGCCTTTTAGGATTCTTTCAGTGTGGACACTGAGCAGAGAGAGAGAGATCAATATCCCGGCTCTGACCCCAGTAGCCTCTCTTCAAGGAAACACAGTCATTCTTATTCCACAGGACCTTTTGGCCACAGCCAAGGCACAAGTTCTGCCCTGTGGCAACAGGTGCTCCTTCCCGCTTAGCTGCATCAGGGCCCAGTCTGATGTGGTTCCCTGGCACTTGGAGAAACCAGAGAGAGGGTCTGCAAAGGAAGTATGTGTTCCTTGAACAACCTTTTAGCCCAGAGTCCATGAAGCCAGAGCATGTAGGAGTGTGTCCCCAGACACCAATCTTAGGAATCTAGAACGTTCTCCTGTCATATATTCCAAGTGTGTGTGTGGGCGGGTTATCACTGAAAGGCAACTTACAATCAATAAAATAGCTAGTTTTGAAAGTGGAGGAGAGACGATGCCAAAACATGAGAAGCTCAGAAAGGGGAACATGCAAAAGATAAAGACAGAAATTTGCATTGTTCTCCCCCGCCCCATCAGGAAACTCATATCACTGAGGGTTGCAGTGCTTCCCAACCCTGCCATTTTTATTTACAGCAACTGCCCATCTGGGAAGCCCTGGGAAACATCCTTCTCTTATCCCCAGGCACAAGGATGCAAGTCACTAAGTCCCGTAGCTCACATGCCCTATTTCAGTTTCATCTTTCAGTCTGTCCCTGATGCATCAGGCTGTCCCTGATGTGTCAGTGACCCCCATGGGCTCTGGATTCAAATCCTAGTTCTTTCCTCCAACCATTTAATAAATGCTAATTGGATACCTAATATGTCTCCAGTAGTATTTTCTGTGGGACAATGGGTGAATTCCAGAATTGATCCTCTGTTTTCTTGTAACTCAAAGTCAAAGAGAAAAGTAAAAGCAGCAGAGTGAGAAAATAAAAATGGTAATGACTATAAAGCACAGGGCATGATACTTGAACAAAGAGAAGAATTGGGAAAATATCATACTTACCATAGAAGGCTTGATTTTTGAAGGTCAAGCAGGTATAGGGGCCAAGACAAGGCTAGACGGTGCTGGAGGTGGCACTGAATGATAATGGTACTCCAGTCTTGGGCAAAGTATTACCCATCTGTTCAACAAAACTCAAAGCTGTTTGAAGACATGTAGCAATCAATTCATGTGCTTCTGGAAGGTGCCTCCTACGACCTAGACCTCCAGGTACCTCTCTCTTGATCTGAGGCTGGACCATTGGTCAGTGTGGATCTCTGAACCCCCCCAACCCCCATCCGCTAGGCATTTCACATTCTGGATGTGATGAGACACAGAAGGAAGCCTTTGCTTAGTTGAGAGGAACACTATAAAGACTCAACACATGACTGACATGGTCATTCTCACTCTCCTGATGATTATGGTTAGCTTCATTATTTTTATTATTTTTTACATTCAGCCTTGTTAGATGTGACAAATACCTCATTTTAGAAGATGGAAAGGTGCTTGAGTAGGTGGAGCACTTGTCCAAGGTGGATACTCAGAGAGCCTCTGGGGTAGATCCCGACCTAGAATCACACTGCCTGCTGCGCCATGCTGTCTCAGGGTCAGCTGGTCAACCAGAATTGTCACCAGCAAGCAGTAGCGTGACTTGGCCTTGACAGCTTCAGACCATTCTTGTCATGACATGGAGTCAGAGGTTTTATATGTACATACTTGAAATGGATGAAAGGAGTCCAGCTACAGTTTTGTGGAATACACCCTCTTTTCTGAAAATGTTCTGTAGCAGAGAAACAAGTAACAGGTCACTCCTATGCCTTTGGCAACTGGAAACCTTTCAAGCTGGGTTAAAAATAAGTGATGGATGAGAACTTGTTCTTCTCTTACTTGTGGTGAGAGAACTGGATTGAGTCAAAATGCTCCATTCTCTTTGAAAGAAAGAGGCATAGTGGGTGGGCAGGGTATGGCTGTGGATGGGGAGATTTTTGCATATTCTCATTGTATTTCTCTCGTTCTTAATAAGTACAAACAGTGTGGCAATTTGTATGCTTTCTGGGACTGTCTTCCACCGTAATCTGGTGGAAGAGGGGCCAGCCCCTCTTCTCTCTGAAATGCCACTCTTTTCTGCTGCCATCTGTGGGAGATCTGGCGGTCCCTTCTCTGCTTCGCCACCTTGGTCCTTTGAAACTGGGTGGCGGAGCCAAAGACCCAGTCACTTGCAGTGTTCCAGAGCTCAAAGGCAGGGAAAGATGCAGCAGGAAGATGGAGGTAAGGCAGCTGCCCTGCTCCACTGCAGACTAAAGGAAGGGGACACACCTGACAGCTAAAGGTGGGAAATTCTCATAGCAACTCACTTTTAACAAACTACTTCCAAAGCAGCTTTAAATCATTTATCTGCTTCAATATCCCAACTGCCCATGTATTTTTCATCCATTCCCATCCCTACAGGCTATCTACCCCAAATCAGTAAATCCAATTTGTCATCACACAGATATGTTTTCAGGCTCCAAACAACCATTTTTTATATAAACCAAAGGGGATTAGCTTCCATCAGCTGTTTAACTGCAATCAAGACATGTTCATAAACAATGTAAATATATTTACTATATTCCTTTACAAGACCAGTGCCCACAACCAGCCGGGAAAGCAGGATAAGAGAGAGCCCTACCTGATGTTTTATGGGACTATTAATGAGTATGGATTGCTATGTCTCTTTAATTTTGCCTTGCCTTGAGGGAGCCTTATTTTCCTAGGGATTTAGGTTAGCTCCCACATGGTAAAAATCAGGATCAATCTTCTTTTCGAGTTAAAAAATCACTCGCACATCCACTCTTGCCATTTCTCCTTTAGGCTCTCATTTCCCACTACCTCGCTAAAAATAACTGCCAGTGGTTTGTGGAATTTGTTTGCTAATTCCCTCAGTCCCAAAAAGTGCTTGCTGGTGACATGCAATAAACTTGACCAGCTCAAATTTCCTACGTTATCTTGAGTAGTCATTTGATGTTTCTGGGTGGATATAACCATTTCTGAACTCGCCCAAGTTTAAGAGCAATTGTGTGTGTGAGTGTGTGTGTGTGTGTGTGATGTGCCCGTGTACATGCGTGTGCATGTGCAACAGAAACAGTGCAGTATTTTACAACATTAAAAGGACTCTTTTTTACTCCTTTCACTTATTGTTTGGGCTCTTAATTGTTCATATTTACAAAGTGGTCCACATTTATCAGACTTTGTTATATGTGCTGAGCAAGGCAGATATTTCCGGGCTTCAAGGTGCTTACAAGACTGATAATTGAGGCCCAGGGTTTATAGAAGATGGAAAATGTGAATGGGGACTGTGAAGAGCTGGACTATAGCCTTTGAAGGGGCACCTTGCCAGCTTTCTAAGGTGAGACTGCATGTCATCTTGGGCTGTCACTTAACCTTGGAAAGAGCACTGGCTGCTGGGTACCCCTGTCCTGGCTTGTCAGTCTCCTGTATCTCTTCACCTGCCCATCTCTGCCTGCCATTCTGTTTCTGACTCCTTCCTCGTGTCCCTCACTGCCCAGCACTGTCTTGGTTTTTTTCTCTTTTGTTCTCTGGTTTCTAGGTACCCATCGAGATCCCTTCTGTCGTCATCCTTTGCTAGAGTAGCTGCTTGGATTTTAGTCTCTCTTTTGTCCAACAAGCAGAAAGAATTCCAGGCATCTTCCGAACGTGCTCAACAGCCCTCTCTGTCCTGCTTTATGCTGTCATGAGAAGTTTATATGCACTGCAGCAAAGGAGTGGACATTGGAATAAAATCTTTGAAAAAAATCAGAAATAGTTGGTTCTAGAAATAGCTATGTGAGACAGAAATTAAGCACTTTTTGTTAAGACACCTCACATACAATTTTGTTAAGGATTTTCACTTTGGTCAGTATGGTCATGCCTGAATTGGTAAATTTTCATAGACTAAGTGTGACAATTACAGAACACTTACCTTTGTGCAAAGAAAAGTACATTTTTCGTGGGACCCAAGCATTTTACAGTTTATTATTTAAGATGTGTTGCTAGATTTTTGTTGACACTCTACAACCAGGTTGAAAAGTGTGTTTCAATGCTGAATCCATTCCATCTGACCTGCCTTTCTGGGCCATTCTCTGTGACAATTCCCACTTTTCCCTGTGTTTCTGCAGTCTGGTTGCTGCCTCCCCACAATCCTTCACTGCCCCCACCCCACCTCCCCCTCTTTATGCCCCATGAATCCCGGGCATCTTGCCATCCCATTACAGCCTCCTTCCGCTCTCCCCCTTCCAGCTCCACAGCCTCCCCCTTCCTCTGACCTCTCAGGCAGTTCTTGGCGCCCCTCCAGGACCCCCTACCTTTGGCTGTTAGAGTTTCGGTGCACAGCAGCTGTGACCACTTCTCAGCTGGGCCCTGACACTGGGCTGCATGGAAACCTCATATGCTCCAGCTTGCAATGCACTGGGGAAGCCCCCACGTGCAGGCAGCATGAGCCTGCCAGCCAGCACAGACTCCAGGGCTCTCGAGGCAGCCCCTGGGAAGCCGTCCTACAGGAGGACACCCTCTAAGGCTGCCTTGGTGCCACCCCACCACACTCCACCTTCCCCAAAACCAAGGTCCCCCACAAGTCAAGCTGAAGGTTAAGTGTATCTGGGGTTGTTCTTTTTCCCTCTGATTAACTTTTGCCAAGTTGTAACCTTCAAGTAAAAGGCATGGCACAGACTCACTGCTCTGGAATGGATGCTGTTGAGATACGGGTTAGATCATCTTTAAGCCTTCGCTGAGGGAGGGAAGAAAAAAAGAGATGGCAAATGATCTTTGTTCCATTGTTTCAGTTTCACTTTAAAATAAAAGAACCTAAAGCAAACAACTGTCCGCTAATGTAATAACCATGTTATCCAGGTGATGCCATATGGAAAATTAGGTGAGTGGACTCAAAACATTTTTACAGAGAAACTGGGCAAAAATGGACCCAAGATCACTTTAGAACCCTCTGAGTTCTGTGACGCATCTGATGAATAAGAGATCAACCACATCAGCTGCCCTGAAATTAAATCCTCCGTCATGTACCCAACCCTCCCCCACAGGGCAAGCGTATTCTTAGGGGGTTTCAAACTTTTTCTGGCCTGAACTCTGTAATTCTTCTCCTTTTATTTTTTTTAATACAGAAAAGGGGGAGTGAGGACTGAGCAATATGATCTTCCCTGAGATAGAAAGCCAGGATACAAGGGCTCTTTGTTTCCATCCCTGAAGCCCCAGGACTTATGTCAAAGCCAGAAGGCCATGCTGGAAAGGGAGCAGGCATTATTCTGCCTCATTTACATTGCAGCCTGTCTGCCTTCTGACCTGTGTGGAGGAATGCATCATTATATTAAAAACACACAGGCAGAAAAACAGAAATAATAGATCATATTAGAGAACAGATACAATATGCGGTACCCAATGGCTTCCCTAATTGAATGTTCATGATTTTAAGCTATTTTCTGGTGAGTTCTAAGTCTCTGCTCATTATCTCCTGTAATTCGAGTCACTGCCTGTGTTGCATTTCTTTTTCTTCCCAATTTAGTGTAGGTCGACTGTACATCCAAAAACTACTGACTTCTACTAAGTATAGGAGATGAGGCCTCAGAAGCCCAGACAGGAATGTGAAGTCCCAGTTGACAACAGAGAGCTGTTTCGTGGATCCTGGTGGCTTCTGGGAGGACCCTCAGTGACAGAGTTGGTGGAGATATTTTACAGATAAAGAAGTAGATTTTGGGGGCCTTCTAACTAGATAACTGTTGACCTAGAACTACCAAATGTTCGGACTTTAGAAATGCTTGCTTCTCAGCTTCATTTTATATCTTACAGTGTTTTGCCAGAGATATTTTAGATAAACTCTGCAAGATTTTCCCCCCATATTTTGCTTGTTTTTATTGTAAAATCATCCTGTTACTTTAAACATTATTTCAGCTGCATTTTATGTAATTTTCTTGTTTTATGGCATCGTAGATACTTTCTTCCCTCTGGAGACCATCATATCCAATTTTGTATGCAAAACTACAGGAAAACAGAAATCCAAGTCACATAAAGCCTCAGAACTGATCAGTGTCTTGCCGTACCTGGTACCTGACCCCAGATACACACATGGTTGGAGATAAAAGTTAAAATGAATTTTTTGAAGTTAGCTCAGGGTCTGTTTGAGCCCTTGGTTTTTCTGGGTACCTCTCAGCAAATGCATGAATTAAAGGGAGCTACCAGGCTCCATCCAGGCTGCTCAAGAGCCCAGCTTGGGACACCTGGGTCCCCAGAACCAACAGCAGTACTTCCCAAATGAATAGGGGACTGGTGGTCAGCCACCCCGGGAAATGGCACAAACGATTCTTCTGTTCTTTACTAGTTTATTTAAATGTGCCCTAGCAGACACTCAGAGTATTTGGGCTGGTAAAAATGCTGAATCAAATTAAAACTGAGCAATGAAATGACTGGGTTGGCGAATATGACAGACCAGGCCACTGGACTCCTCTACTTCACGCCCCAAGGGAAGGGCTGGGTCTTGAACTCCTTGTGAAATCTTCAAACACATAATAAGAATTAATCACCATTCCTTCTCTATTTTAACAGCTGCCGGGTACCTCCTTAGCCTGCTGCAGCTGCGGACTTCTCTCCCTGTGCTGACATCATAATCCCATTACAGCTGGAAACTTGCACACATAAAATGCAGATTTAAGCTTATTTTGAAATAACTTATACTTGTTAATTGCTCCAATCTATATCACAAGCATAAAATCGCAGCTCTCATCTGGCAGCACGAGTCCTCTGTGCCAGAGGCAGAAGCTTCCTTTGCTTTATCTGGGTTAACATGGACCCAAATGCACAGCCAGACCTGGCAGCTTTCAAGTCACTGACACACTTGTGGACCGAATTCATCCAGAAGTGGCATCTGTCCATCTGCTCCTTGCTCATCCCTCTCCCCAGATGGACCCCGCTGGTGGCTGAGAAAATGCCTTGGAATCAGGTGAGCCACAAAGACGCTGCCTGGCTGCAGCGGCTGCTGTGGGCCGGCTCACTTCTGATCCTGAGAGGAAATCTAAGGTGCTGTTTTCTTGACTCGCAAGTCAAGTGGGAGAAATTGATTTCCTGGTTGGTTTGTGCACGCTTTCAACAAGACACTTACTTGACCGATTCCACTCTATCCTTTGTATTTGTGCCTCATTTTTACACAAGTTTGTGCATAGCCTGAAGCTTGACACATGGATTTCTTCATACTGGGTTGGTGCAGGTCCTTAATCTAATGAAAAATAATTGTTTAAAGAATTTGCATGCATGAATATGTCTATTGATAAACACTGTGAAAGGGCAAGAGCATAATTTGCCCTGGTTCTGAGATATGGGTGAGTGGGCTTGTGATTAAATTAATAACAGATAGTTATTTTGTCTTCTAGAAAATTGTATTATAACATGCTTAGAGAAACACAGAATGAGAAGCATAAGCATATCTAGGACATTTTGCAAAAGCTCAAAAAATACCAAAACCAAAAACAAAAAACAAGCTAACAAAAAGACAAGCCCAGCTGATACATTAAATTACAAAGAAGAATCATATTTATATTTTGAAAAGGTTCTGAACGAGTTGGTTTTTAGGTTAAAAGCTTTTCTTCAAGTGTTTAATCAGGTGCTTTTTGGAGCCCCCTCTGCTGTTCATTGGTGGAAGTGTCTAGTCAAGGATTATAAAAGGGCTCCTGCATTTTTCCTTTACTCAAAGTAGTATTTTGAATTTTAAATGCTAAGAGTCATACCTGGAGAAATGAGTCACTGTGTTTCTTGGTGATTAAACTACAGTCAAACATTTCAGGAGAAGGGCTGTTAAGAAGATAGAACTCAGGAGTCACCTGAGCCTGCCAAGTAGGCGGCATCACTAATACAAGAATTTGAGCCCTTGCAATTTCAGGCTATGGACCCTAAAGCAGATATAATTCTTCCACTCTGAGCTTGAACGGGAGAATGGATTCCTGAGCCCGTGGAAGATGTCCCTGTTATAGGATAATTGCAAAGTCATTTGGATAGAAATCAATGCTTGCCTCCTCCATGCAAAGCTAGGTTTTGGCAAGCCTGCCTTGGTGGCCCTCAAGAGAGGAAATCATCGGACCCTCGCTTTGGTGTTTAGACCCCTCCCCAGGGTGGGGACTCTACAAAGGAGTGCCCCCTTGAGGCCTCTTGGAGCCCTATCCTTTGGCACCATTCATTGCCACCTGCTGTTGTCACCCAGGAGTTTTTCCAACAGTGTGATGAATTGCCAGGTCCATCATGCCTCTGATCAAAGAATACAGCACCCCAATTTGGCCAACACCTGACTCAGGCTTATTCAGCCAGAAGTGCCAAGTGTTGCCACTTCCTCTGGCATTATTTAAATGGACTTGGGTTTAGATTGACATCCTTGGACAGCCTCTCCTTGGCTGTCCTGTTCCTAGCCCTTCTCACCCTGTTCTCAGGATGGAGTTGTACTCCACCAAGCAGATGACATTCAAGGCACATGACAGACCTTGAGAATTCTCTATGCTTTCTGCAGAGCTGTGATCCTGTTTATAAAACCAACTGGCAGCATGAAAGCAACCCCTGAGCTGGAAGGTAGTCAAGCTATCCTACACTATAAGCATAAACATTTGGTCTCCCTGATGAAGGGGACACCCAGCACTCAGTTTGCTGTTTCCTACATAGTATACACTGTGATCGAAGGTCCTGATTCCAGTGCAGAGAAACCTTACCTTGGACTCTGCATCCCCTGAGTCCTGTGTCTTAAATGGAATTCTTTAGGCCATAACCTTCATGCTCATAGTGGAAATGCGATTTGGACACAATGGCTGGGACAGAGATCAGGACTAAGAATGCTCAATACAGAAACACTGGTCTGGGAGGACACTCCTCATGTTTGTATCAACTGATTGCTAAAGAAAGATAGTGAGCTTGGTCTTCACACACACACACACACACACACACACACACACACACACACGAGTTTATTATCTCTTAATAAATATTAAGGCTTCCTAGATATGCCCTGAATGAACAAACTGCTTCAGAGTCACTCATCCCTGTGCTGTTCAGATGGTTAGGGAGCCCAACAGTGAATTTGTTTTATTCTCAACTGAATGTCACCTTGCACATTCAGACTGATTTTCCTTTTGCAGATTGGGTCTATCCGCACGTTTGAGGCCACAGACAGCTTCTCCTTCACCTTGATGACTGGACATGGAGTGGGCGGGTGCAGGTGGCCATGAGACTGCTGGACACTCCTGGCTGCAGCCAAGAACTTGGCACGAAGACCCTAGGTGGCCATGCTGCATCTCTATATATGCACCCACAGCTCTCTTGATTCTGCAGAAGAACTTCAGGGTCATTGGATCCTCAGAATTCATGCATGTGACCTATGTGCAGTGGTTTGTATTTTACTCGTGTCCTACGGATTTCTGAGGTCTCATTCAGTCCTGTGTTCCTAACCCTGCAGCGTGTTCTTTCATCCAGTTGGTAAACAAGCAGTCCTTCTGGCTCCCCTCACAACGCCGGTGCATGGATTGGCCATTAAGAAAGCTTGTTAGGGAATCTGCTGCCTGTCCTTCTGGGAAGGAGGCACATCCCCAGTATGACATCCTCCTCACTGCTGCTCAGGCTTGGGACTGATGTGTCCCTGAGAACCAGCTCTTCGAACTTTACTGGTATGTGCTACAACTGCATAAATTTCTGTTCAGTGACTTGGCTTGAAGTCTCCTTAAGTGTCTCCGATTTCATTTCACATTTAAGCAAACCGGATTCTTTGGTGGACCCACAAAAAGAAGAAAGTGCACTTTGGGACTGTTACACATTGGTAACTGGAGTGGCCTTAGAGGTGGGGCTCAGCTGGAGGTGGGCACAGACTAGATGCATGGATCTGCTCTCTTAGTGGGTCTGGGAGCAGGACCCTCCGCAGCCCACTGTGTGAGTCACAAGGGAAATAGACACCTCAGCAGCCTTCTGTGACGCGTGGAGCATCTAGCCCTGAAGGGACCCTGATTAACCATAGTTTGACAGTAAAACTACCCAAAAAACCAGTTGTCTGACTACCAGGATCATCCAGGAAGACCCTGGTTCTTGTTGTATAAGTGAAACAGCTCTGCTGTGTAGGGATGAAGAGAAAAGAATGTAGGAAAGAAGAGAGTATAGAGGGGAGGAGGGAAGGAAGAAATGAAGGACAAACACATTTGATGGATCTCTCCAAAAAAAGCAGAATAAATTCATCAACAAGGACACATTCTTTAACATAGAATTTAAAAAATCATCTTTTTACAGTTAGAGAAGTCTGTGGTGTTAGGTATAGTTCATATTTTGGGTAAACTTAGTGTCAATCGTCAGAGATACCCAATAATGAAATTCTAGGAGGTAGCAACAGAGGAGATGTCTCAGCATCCATTGACTGGTTTAGGAACCAAATCCATCTGGTATGTAAGGGCTTCAGAGCAGGGTTCCCATCCTGTCACTCTGACATGCTTGGTGTTTGTGTAGCTTTATTTTGACAGTGACTTTTTAGGTACCTTGTGAAACAGGCTGAAAAGCTGAATAACGCACTTCCATCTTATGCCAGAAAAGAACCAAGACAATAACACCACTAAGATACTGACTGGATCTCAGACAATGCTGAAGCTTCTGCTGTGGCATGTTTTTCTCCACTGCAGCGCTCATTCTGTGCATGTTCACTAGGAGCTGGGAATCCCACTGTGAGCAGGAAACCACTGTCCTACTTCCATGGAGCTACTAGTTGTTCACCTGAATTTTAAGAAAGTAGGAAACTTAGTATTCCTTACCCAATCTCCTTCTTTTCCTTCTAATAGAGAAATGACTGAACAGATAAAGTGATTGATAATTCTGTTAAGTACATAAAACACATCCTATTATCAAGCAATCAAATATTTTCCTAACATAGCTTCTACGTCTTCTCTTTAAGAATTCCAATTAGTATTGAAAACTGGTATAAACTTTGGTGCATGGGAAGAAATAGGTAAATGAGGAGGGTTCCATGCAAATTTGGAGAGACTCACGGTATATGTGCCTTGTTAGCAACAGTGAACAGGCCTTATAGTCACTGAGCTAAATTCCACCGATGTGGACCAGTAACTGACCTTGTGCTTCATACTCCTGCCTGCTCTTGGCCAAAGAAAAACACAGGTGCTATCGCTGTTCTACAAAGACTGTTAGCATTCTGCGTGAATAAGAGGTAGGTCATGGCTCTGTTGCCTGCTTTGTTCTTGAGAAAATTAAAAAAGAAACTCCCAAGTCTCCATTAGCTCTTAGGGCAGATAGGCTGGGGATCATGAGTGTTGGGTCCCTGGTCCTATCCACCTGGTCCTTCAGGGGCCATATCTGGCCTATTGCCATTCAGAAATGTCCACCAGACAGATGCATGCAAGATCCCAGCCTCCCAGGGGCTTCCAGAAATTCTTCCAGGAAAGCTAAGGCACCTGCCTCTGTAGCCCACACCCCTTGGAAAGGGATACTCAAGATTTCTTTGGGTTTTGTCATATACTGCATGTCATGTCACTCTTTCTGTGTTTACTGTGTTGAAAAGGACTACCATCTACCATCTGGGACTCAGCCACTCAGTGATCTGAGGGGAAGTCCTCTAGTCAACTTCACTGACAATCAGTGTGCTGATGTGTTAGGAAATCTATTTCCCTTTCGTTAGGTGACTCGACATAGGAGATCCAGTCAACACCACTGCTGTCTTCTGCAGACTGCCCATTAGAAGATAATCAGGTGCCAATTGACTGGAGTCTCTTATACATTATGATTTTAATGTTTTGGGGTTGATAAAATACAGGTTTCAGTTCTTCTTTTGCTTTTTCCCAAATTGCAGTGTGTATGGCTTCCTGCCGTGAAGTCTCTCCCAGATGAGTGACCAGAGTTCCTTCCACGGGTCTTTATCACCTGAGATTGAATTCTTCCAGAATTGACACATGGAGACACATCATGCACCCTATAAGTCTATGTATCTTTATCTGTGTGGGATGATATATCCCCCCCATATACAGCTAAATCTCTACACATGAGTATATGTGTGAATGAGCACATGAACACACAAGCACACACACACACTTCAAAGGGCCATCTAAATGGATTTACTTTCTTTTTAATATTTTTGAAGGCTGCTTTACGATCCTGTTGACCCGCTATTAGTGGAAGCTTAGCTTTCAGCAAAGGTAATTAAATTATAAAATCACTGCTGCAATCATCAAACTACTCATAAAATAAGAAATGGAAAAAAAAACCCTGAAATAAAAATCTTGCAGGCTTCTCTTATAATATTGCTCCCTGATGTTAATTACATTTAAATGGGTGAGTACTATTTTGGTATCATTCATACGCCTCCAAAAGTACTTTCCAGTTTATCATACCTGTCAACCTCAGTGCATCACAGGCTAATACTTTATTAAGAAAAAAATCATTAGGGAGCCGCTGATCCCATTTAAGTACATTGGGCAGAATGTAAGACTAATTAAAAAGCATATTTTTACATTATTAATTTCTGAGTTTCACACTTAATGAATGTGAAATGACAGGGCTACTATTTTTACATTCTGGCACTCTGGGCTTTCCAGTCAGGGGAATTAAATTCTGGGGATTTTTGCAAAGATGTTGCTTGGGAGATTTGTTTTCAAGGAAAGCTGAGTTTTTTAGCTGTGCCTTTTCCTCAGAAATTATACTAAAGCACATAACAGCCACTTAAAAAGAGTAGTTAAATAGATGTTATTTTTTTCATCATACAGCTATAAAAGTATTTTAGATGAAGTATAAAATATGGTTTTTAAATGATATTATGATTTGCAAACACTAAAAAATAATTGCAGTGCAGTTGAGAGAGAGAAAACATCTAATCTTTATTGTGTAAGACAATGTGATAAAATATTTTACAGCCAAAAGCTCATTTTGCATCTGGAAAATTGTGTAAACTGATGGAGGGAAATCTCATTAAAACTAAAGGTTATTTTTTTAATATTTTCAGAACAAAGCAACACATTACAACTGCATTTTTCTTTTTTCATATTTATTAAATCAGACAGTCACACAAGTGCCCAACATTTGACATAAATAAAGGCATAAAATGACAAGACCGTGCAGATGGACAAAGATGAATTATGCCAGGATGCAAACGATCTATGTTAAGAACAACTGTGGGTGTTTTGGGGTCTCGTTAGCTATATTCGGTTGCAGGGATATATTATTAAGTATTAGGTGTTACATTACTTAAAACTTCGCCGGCTGAACACTGGCTTCCCTTCCTGCGCGTCTGCACACACAAGCCCATTTTTATAGGGCCATGCAAGAAGGAGGAGAGGGGAAAAAAAAATCCTTTCTTTTTTCCTTTCTTTTTCAAATGTGCTTACAATTACCTCTCTGTATTTTTATTGTCTTTTTACAAACCACAAAACTCACACTGGAGGCAAAGCTTAACTGCTGAGGCTTTCCTCATGTAAATATTAGGAAATTACATTTGTACAAACTGTGGGGCTTTGCAAATGGGGGCTGGAGAGCCTCCAACACAAATTAATCAGGATAAAGTTGCTCTATGTTGAACATGACCATAGTTTATTTTCTTAAAGTATTAATTTGTCGACAGCTTTCCTGCCTCGGCGTGGCTCATTTGGCGGGCAGAGGGAAGACACAGATGTGGCTGGCGCTAGTTGCGCTTTCACCTTGTGGTTTTAGGAACCGATTGCAGTTCATCAAAACAAAAGTGTGCTTAATTTTTCAGTATGAATGTTTAGATAAACCTTTAATATCACATGCCAGAAATATGACTGTACATGTAGGTGCTGCAGAAAGGCTTGTTTTCAGGGGAAAAGAAGAAACCAATTGAGCCTGATGCTGAATAATTGATGTTATGTTATGTTTTTAAGGATTTCCAAAAGAAATGCTTTTCAGACCCTGCGCCTCTTAATTTTCTGTTCCTTTTAAAGCCCACTCCATGGGCCCCTGAGTGCTGCAGTCTGAGAGTGCAAATAAAACCTCACGCCTTCTCACTCCCTAAAACATTGCGGTATTTTTTTAATTACAATCTCGATTTTCTTAAAATATTTGTTCCTTGTGTTTCTGGAATGCAGAAGTGTATGTAATGACCTCTATTTTTCAGATTTGCAAAACAAATTAAGGAAAATGTTCGACTCTCCCCTTGCCAAATGTTTAATGCTTCTCCATGAAAGCAAATCTTATTTGTAATGTATATTAAACTTGAAGTAAATAATGCATCCTGTCAGAGGCAAATGCTATCGTGCAACTACGAACAGTAACCAATTTTGCTTTTGATAAAAATAGACCAGATGAAGGATTTACTCATTTAAGGAGCACGTACCTCTGCATGGTTACAAACTATCTGTGCATGAACCTAATGTGTCTATCCGAACGTAACATCCAGCTACAGTGAACTAATGTCTTACTGAACCTCCTACCTATCAGTTATCTCTTAAAAAAAAACTCTCAACCGTTGTTCTATTCTACGACCAGCTCTCGGAGCTAATGCAAATGAACTCTCTAAAATCCCACTTTAATTTTTCCCACCTAGGATTAAGGTATTATAATGATGGACTAATTTCACAAATGATCCTTTTTCCTTCCCCCAGCCTCTACTCCAAGCACAGCAGAGAAGCAACAGGCCCTCCCTCCTCTGGAACTGTCCTGGCTGGGGTGAGGGGCAGAGGTCTCCCTCGCTTTAACTGCTCGAAGGACCCTGCTAGACCAAATCGCTCATTTTCCACACATCACTACAACCTCTTTTGAGTGAAGGATAGACTTTAAGACGGTTAATAAGAGACAATTCCGTGCGTCCAGATTAACTGGCTTTCCCAGCCTCTCAGGTCTTCCTGGGTTGTTTATATTAACATACATCTTCAAATATTATTGACACTCTCCTTGTTTTATTAGTTTGCATTTACCTTGTTCACCGTTTTATTATTCAAGATTTCCGCTGTTGCCAAGTATTAATCAATGTATTCTGCTGCTCAGCTGGGCGAGCTGTATGGAGCAGAGTGCCCCTAGGGTTACCACAGCCAAGAAGGAGAAAAGTGTTTTAGACATGTACACAACATGTGGTTTACTATTATCATTAAATGAGGTGAACTGGGACTCTATACATATGGATTTTGAATTGCATAAATTTTGATTGATATCATTTGAAGACTGAGGCTCTGAAAGGCTAGATTTTGTGAAAGACGATACACAGACCAGCTATTACCACATACAATCATACCAGGAAAAGTATCTGAAATGAGCAAGGCAGCTGGCTTTTAAATAGCTAAAACATAACATCAATACTTATTTTGAATAATGGAAAAAAGAGGTAAAAGATGTTGACCCCTGCCTGACAGGAACATATTCCAAAAGTAGAACTGGCCCCCTGGGGGCGGCCCCTGCTCCACAGTAGCTGCCAAGTCTTGCTCTTTTTCTCTCTTTCTGCCTTTTTCTCTTTCTCAGCCCTCCCCTTCTCCCCTCTTTTCTTTTTTCTAAAAAAAAAAAAAAAAAAAAAAAGAGTAAATTTTTTTTGAGCATTAAGCCACTATGGACAAGCGACTAGAAAAAGAATTTTCACAAATTCAGGAAACACTTGAGAGGTAAAACCAACATCCTGAGACAGAAGACAGGCCAGCTTTTGACACTAGGTTGGACCTGTGAGGCCTAAAACCTCCAGCCAGGAAGTGCTTGCCCCGGGTCAAGGCTCAGAGGCCCCGCGCGAAGGCAGGAGAGCGCGCAAGTTTCCATGCACCACGGAAACCAACAGGCTTCTTCATGGGAAATTGGCTGAAAATGTGCTGACCGGCATAAAACTTTTATTAGAATCTGAGAGCAAGAACCTGAATTTCCAGGGAATGACGGGTCTGGACGGGTTGGGAAGCACGCAACCCGGACCAAGATCCGGGTCTTGGCCCGGTCCCGCTACCTCTTTGGGGCTTGGCGCCCTGCGCCCAGCCTGCACCCCGCGGCCCAGCGCGCCCCGCGAAGTGCACCCGGCCTGGATTGGAGCGCTGCGCCCCAGGTCCCCGAAATCCGGCACAGGGGCGGGGGAAGGCAGGGGCACAGAAACCCACTCCTGCCGAGCTCCGGAACGGGGCAGACTTTCTGAAAGGGGAAAGGGACATAAATCAGGGGAAAAAAATAGTTTCTGCACATTTTCAAAACCCACGTTGCGCTCTCTGAGGTCCTTTTCATTTTAACCAAATCAGGGGGAACTTGTCCTCACAGCGGCGAGGCAGATGGAACAATAAATCACAGGCGCCGTTGACTGCCTGCAGTGCGCTCTCCACAGCTGTCACTTTTTTGTCTCTTTGGTTTTAGCTGACATGGTTTGAGGTCCACTGTGAACCAATCTGGACTTTATTTTACAGTCATATCCATCAAAACGACCAGTGGCCATCGGCCCGCTGTGGCCATCGATCGGCTGGCCCCTGCCCCCGCGCGGGGCCGGCGCGACCCGGCTCCTAGGTGAGGCCGGGAACGCACCTCGTTTTCGCGGATTTTTTCCTTTTTTCTCTTTTTTTTTTTTTCGCCTCCAGCTACAGCTGTGATTTTCTGAGCAGTCTTGGCTAACGTTATTAAAGTTGCATCACGATAGATACAGAGCAAAGCAGATAACAGCCACGGCGCACCGGCGCTGGAAAGACCGGGAGCCTCGGGTCCGTGTTGTTGTTTTTTAACTGCGAGGAGGAGGAGGCGCCAGCAAAGCTCCGAGTTTCCAACTCGTTGCTTATTTTGCAAAGTAAACAAGCAAATGTTATGTGCATAACCTTAGCTGTCTTGGTAAAGGTCAGCGCGCCCCTGCTCATTTCCCGGGCCGCCTTTTGGGGGCACTCTGATGCTGGGATTTCCTCGGGTGCTGGGGAAACAAGACGTGCTCGCCTAACAAAGACTCAATCTACAAAGACTGCAAAACAAAAACATTGATTATATTTGAACCGGAGTTAAGAAGTTTGCTTCGGTGGGTGTATAAAATACATATACTCTAAAGAGCAGGCAGCCAGCGGCCAGGGCGTCAGTGGGCCAAGAGGCAGTTCGTAGACTTAGAAAGGAAGAGTCCCCCATGGCTGGCCCCGAAATTCAGGAGATTCAAGGCTGGGTTAAAATTCCCCATTTAAAGTTTCACTTGGAATTGCGTTTTCTTCCAAAGTTGCTTCTCACTTAAACGTCTTTGAAAGCGCTTTAGTTTAAACAGAGATAATTTTTACACATGTACACAAGTTTGAACTCAAGAAAGAACCTGGCAAGAAAGAAACAGTTATATGCGGAAATAGGGAGCTCATAGATACACAATTAAAAAAAAAAAGTCTGCTTAAAAAATCTCCAGTTAGGTCAGGTTAAATTTATTATATTCTTTTATAGCTGAACTCTATGGTTTTGACTTGAGGTGACAGTTGAAATGCACCAGAAACCTTTGGAATTTCAGTACTATATATTACTATGAGGAAGAAAATAAAGTCCCACCGTTAGATGGTAGGTCCTTGCCTTAAAATGTTTGAGAAAAAAAAAATGTTAAATTTTTTCTTACAATTCTTTCTTCTTCTTCTTCTTCTTTTTTTTTTTTTTTTTTAAGTATGGAGTGAGTTACTTGGGCAGAACACCCAGCTAAGCACAATGTCAAATATAGCTGTGACATGCATCTGACCTTGCTCTGTATTAGAAATTTTCAAACAGGGACAACACAATGGGGAAGGATATTGCTCATTTGTTTAAGCGAAACACTTAATTTGGTTAATGTGCAGCTTTGCCCTTCGGAAGAGTATTTTCTGGGCATGACTTTGAGCCAGGTGTATTTGTGCTCTGAGCTCTATTGACCACTGGAACCGTCCACCAGGCCTGAGCATGAATCTCTTTATGGAAAGTTGCAAACGGCTGTCCTCAGTTCAATTCCAAGTGAAATGCAAAGGGGAGAATATTTTCCAGAAACATTCCTCCATTTTGAGAGGAGCCTCTTCCTATAGTTCCTTTTTTTTTTTTTTTTTTTTTTAAATAAACTCACCTCTGAGTTTTGAAAATAGATTGAATGTGGAATCCATTCTGGAAGCACTGTTTGCATCCAGCAGCAAAATGTTCTGCACTGTGGCAAGTGTCTGCAGCAGATCTTGTAATCCTCTCTACCTTCCTGGTAATGACAAGAGAGACTGCCCCTTAAAATACCAAATAGGCACTCTGCAAATACTTGTGCCTCCAACCGACCTGGGCTGAGCACTGGTCTCTGCTGTCTTATCACTGTTGAAATGACAGAGAAATATGCCCCGCTTGACGCTGTCACTCTGCAGGTCAGCGGAACCGTTCTCTGCGCCATTTCAGTTTTGCCTTCTAAGAATTCAGTTAGCTTCTGGCTACGTTGTGTGGTTTCTGGATATAAACAGTTTTATTTGAAAATCAATGGAGAAAAGGCAACACAACACAACCCCCCCAAAAAAAAACCCCTAATGCAAATCTTAATAAACTAAGGCTTTATTTCTATATATTCCTTAGTTTATATTGAATGGAAATCTGGAAGAAGCATCTAGTTATCAAAATCCAGAGACAGATTCTTGAAGGGCAGGTGCCCAGAACTACAAAATGCAGCACCCTTATATATCTGTATCTATCTATATCTGTATCTGTCTATATCTGTATCCATATCTATATCTATATAATCTTGTCTATATTATCTATCTACCTGTCTGAGAGAAATTAATTCCCTATTCCTGGGAAAACTGTGATAACGGATTCTGTATTTTTTTGCTTTCAGTACAGATGGCACAAAGAGCTGAAGAAAAGGAGAGAAAGCCTCAAATGCTGCCCTAACCACAGAGCCACAGAGCCTTCCAGCTGTGTTCTCTGCACACGGGATATACTTGATGGCAATTAAAGAATCTGCTCTTTGGTTTGCATGACGTATTTTTCAAATCATACACACTGTCCAAAAAAAAAGAAACAAAACACCTTTGCAAGCTGCAGCACTATTTGTTGTGCCAGTTTTGTTTCCACCTGTATCTGCATTCCAGGAGCTAAATGACCGATGTTTTCAGCTCTAGATGAGCTTTTCTCTGTGACCTGAAAATACTCCTTGATGATACTGTTGGGGGCTAAATCCTCCCTGTGGTTATGGTATTGTTTTATTTCTGTTTTTCACTCGACTCCAACCCCTTGTGCAAAAGTACCAGGGCAGCTGGAGAGTCACTGGGGCTTGATTTGTCTCGCATTTGTCACCTTGAAGCTAGGACACATCCGTGCTCCTTTAACCACCTAGTTTAGAGGTGCAGCAGGGCTGGAGAGAGGCTCCTTAAGGGGGACTCTGTTGATCAATAACACACTCTGTAATATTCAACTGCATTTTGCAGAATCCCCTCCTTAGATTTCTTACATTTTGTTTGCATTATACGTGTTAAATCCACAACAAAAAAAGACATTTTAACATGTCTACACTTCTGTCAAGACATAAGACTTAAAGAGGGACAGATTTTTTTTTACTATTTTAGGTCTTCAAGGGAGCAATGTATATATTTTGAATACACTGTATTTCCTTAAGCTTTCTTCTCACGTCCCCTAAATCACTCACCATTTATTAAGAATGAATCCTATGGCATGCTTCCAATAGTAGTGCCCAGAAATAGGGAGCAGGGTAGGTTATGAATAAGTGCTATCTGGGATGAGAAATTAAGGTTGACCACAGTGATAAGGCTGGATTACACTGACATGTGGCAGGTGACATGCACAGGTAACTAGTTAACTTGAGCAACCCTTCCCTGTACAGAAACCTCAGCCTGGCTCTGCCAATGCTATGTGTGGTTGGTGGTGACACTTCCAATGCTATTCACAATGCATCCTCTATCTTATAATAGAGGATGCAGCTGTGGTCAGTAACTGCATGTCTTTGTTCCTAAGGTTTTCTAAAGAGTGCATCAGTAGGGTAAACAAGAATTTGCAGTGTGTTTTTCCTCCAGCCTAAACAAGGGAGTCACACTATCACACCAGCCCTCTCGGTCTGCAAATACTGCTCCTTCTCCAGGAAGTCGAAGGTCTGTAATTGAGAAGAGGAATGACCAGGGGATAGGGGCAGCCAGACTTTCTCTCAGCAGCATTTGAATATCTTAAGTAGAGAGTGGCTGTGAGCAAAATAAAAACATGTCATGTGCCCAGGTGACATTTTGTAGCAAACAAGGAAATCACAATCCAGGAAGTGTTGTATTTTATGCCAACAACAGCCTGACAGTTTTCTCTGTAAAGAAAACATGACACTTTTCCAAATATCAGAGGAGGCGTCCACTGCTCATGGGATTCCTGTCCTGTCACTGAACTGGAAGGTCGCAGTCTGGCTTCATGATTTTTGTGCCTTCACAATGTGGTGGTGAAGGGTTTGCACGCTAAATGCTGTAGGCTAAGGGAAATCTTTCCCTTCATCTCTGCAAAAAGTGACAGGAGGAAAAAGGTCCTATGTTGACAGCAGTAACCTCTAGGTTTAAAGGCTCTGCCCTGAGCAACAGCAAGGAAAATTGCCCATGCTAATGTGCTGCCGGAGTGGTCCCACATATGCAAGCGGTAGGGGTGTCAAGCAGACCTGTCCCACCCCAGGTTCTATGGTGGACAGTGGTGGGAGGAATTCTTACTATGTTTTTAAAAATCATGTTTTAATAATAGCCTTGGTCCCCATGTTTCTTCACCTCCACCCTGCACCAGGCGTGATCAAATGTTCTGTATACACTGTGTTCTTCAGATGGGGGGTGGTGATTCTGAATCAGCCACATACTGGCATTCAAGGGAACCTGCTTTTCTGGAAAGTTTATCTGCAGAACTGCTTTGAGGTGTCTTAGTGTTTATGGTCATCCTGTCATTTCCAAAAAGAGCACACCAGGAGAGAACCTCTACAGGCACGTGTGAGCGGGGCATACCTCCGATGGTGGCAGGTGTGCGTGTCGTGGTGCCAGCCAGCGAGCGTCCTAGGAGGACAAGCAGAACAAGGCAGGCAGCGCTAATAAGAGTACGAGAGTGACAATGAAGACACAGTTTGCTTCCCTTTCACAGTGAGGAGACTAGACTTTGAACCCTGATAAATGTTGATGTCCTGTTTTTATCTGGTCTCAGCTGTGCTGCTGAAATAAAAAAAAAAGTTCTTTCAACCAATTTCTTTTAAGAGTGGGGTTCCATTTTAATTAGTAGAAAGGCAAAATGTCGCTTGCCATGTCAATACATAATTCTTTAAGCTAAAGGGAAGCAGGCTGCTGCTTACAACTCAGGAAAAAAAAAATACAAGAAAAACCCAGGCTTGAAAGTAGAGAGTAGAATTGAAACCGATTTGCTCTATCCACCCCCGCCGACACACCCCTGCCTGGGCTCCAGGGTCCTTTCCAGCCCTCCCTACAGCTTGGACTCTAGGTTATATACTTCCTGTTGCCCCTTTTATAAGCAATAAGAATTTAATAACTGAGGGCAACTCTATAGCAATATTTATATGGGTCAAGTGGCTTAAAAGTATGCAATAAATGTAAAGTTATGAACCACATTGCCCCTTTTTAAATAATGCAATGAGCACGGAGATATTATGTTTCATATTCTGGAAAAAGGTGTTTCGGGCTAAGCTCTTGGCGTACAGCAGACATGAAAAGTTATACTGAGCCCATAACAAAGTCACTGCCTGCTTAATATGGTGTGTTATGTCGAGCTCCTCGTCCTAATCTCAGCCCACAGCAAGAGGGTCCCAGATGGTTATCAAGAAAACCTTAGCTTTCTCATTAGCAATCAGCAAATTCTCCTGGTGTCTGCTAGTTTCAAATCAAGGCAAGTGCCTGTACTCCTAGTGTGAAACCCAGTAGGATAATAGAAATAATGTTGCCTAATCAGTGGCGAACACTTGAGATCCCACATTCATAACAGGCTGAAGTGAATTTGGTGAATTTGCAGCTTTAACAAGTATCAGGAGCCCTAGGATTCCCCCAGGATATGACAGTGGCAGGAGGCAAAAGCTGAGGTCACACACCCTCTGACGTAGGCAATCCCAGCTCGCCCTGGGCCCTGCAGGGCAATTCTTCCTCGCTGGGAAATTGGTGGGAATAGGTTTTCTGAGACTCTCTTGGCAAGTCTGAACAAAGAAAGGTGCCTTGGGTTGGGTTCCACTGCAGGTTTATGGTGGCAGTCACAAAGATGACTTTTCAAGGAGTTAGAATTGTGTTTCCAGGCAGCCAGTCTGGATGGTATTGGCCAAACTACACTATGAAATTGTAGAATTCACGGGAGTCCATGTGAGCCCGGCTCTTTCCAGTCAAGGAAACTGGAGGTAACTTATTCTCCTGCCTGCATTTCAAGGGGCCGAGCACCGCGTACACTGCCCTCTACCTCCTCATAGTGTGCTCATCTTTGGGGAGGAATAAGTCAGACTGGGGTCTTCAGCATACTGACCTTCTACCCACCCACCCACATGGGTTAGGGTTAGGGCTACACACTCCTAAGCACAAGGTCCTCCAGTGTAGATGCAAAGGAGACCTGCATCTGAGATGCACTCATTTAGCAAGAGGCGGCTTTCAATCCCATCTTTCCCAGCCTCCCCTTCAGCACATGGCCCACACCTGTACCGTGCTTACCCTACGCACCTATGTCTCATCCCAGGTCTCTGCCTGGAGATCTAGAGCTCAACAGCCACCCGCTCCAGCTCAAGGACAGAAAAGCCCACAGTGGGGAGACCTTGTTTTCCATTGAAAGATAAGGGAGAAATTCATAGTCAGGCTTCGGTTGGACAAGTTTAACATGGGAAACTTCAGGTGCATGGATTTTTCAGATCTGAACAGGTAGGCTCAATGTGGAAGAGGTCTCTCCCGGGATCTAACCACAGAGACCAGCTTGGAAGAAAATTAGAGAAGTGGGTCAGAGGTCAGGGAAGTTCTCTGAGAGGAGTCCCTCCTTCTCGTACCCCTCTACCCCAGGGCCAGAAGGTGGCCAGTGAAGATCATGCACATGGTACCACTTTGCACCGGGGGCCCTACCTGTCCCTGCTGCAAGGTGACATTCCAGAGTTTCTGGCTTGGGTTTCAAATGTGGACTGTATTCTTGGGTCTGTGTGTCTACACTGTAGGTCCATCTTCTCCACATCAACATGAGGACTTTCTATGCATGGACTAGGTACTTGGTTGATTACTAATGAAGATGCTGTTAATTTCCTATCCGATTCTCCACTATTAGTCAGACCTCAGCCTCTCTGGCTTCTCTACTAATTTGAGAAGCAGTCTAAGCCTAGTATAATGAGGAATGTATCAATGCCGACAAGAAAAAGTCATGTGCTCAATGTCCATACCCACTGTTCACACCATTTTATTACTCCTCTTTCCTGGATCACCTGAGGCTAGTGCTTGTCTCAGACAAGTACACTGCTCTGCTCTTCAGGCACAACGTATGTGCTGTCATACTGCCCACTCTGTTACTGCAAGCAGGAGGGGAGAAGGAAGAAAGAGAAGAAGGAAAGAGGGAGAGACAGAGGGAAGGGAGGAAGAAAGGAAGGAAGGAAAGAGGAAGGAAGGAAGGAAAGGAAGGAAGTAAAAGAGGGAGGAAGGAAGAAAGATTATCTTCAAAGTTTTCTTTTTTTCAAGTACTTTGGAGTGATTTCTGTTTGTTCTGAAGTAACATCTCTGTCTCAGACTGTTATTTTTAACAAGTTTATAAAACAGAACTATAACCGTGCATTTCATTTTTTAAAGTTTCACATTTTCTTTTAGTAGGCAAAAGTAGGAAATGCTTTATTTGAACTCAATAACTTGCTTTAGGCAAAAACACCCTACATCAGTGGTGGCAAACCTATGGCACACGTGCCTCAGTGGGCTGTTTGTATCATTGGAAGCTCTAAAAGGTTCGCCATCCCTGCACTACATGTTGCTTGCAAATTTGAAGCACCAGAGAGTGTTGGAACTAGAAGTGCGTGTGTCCTTAGCACCTCTGTCCCTTCTCATTACCATTCTTGCTAATTAGGATCCCCGAGGTTTCTGTAAAGGAATAAAGAGAGCTGCTCACTGAGGAGAAATTTCAGCTCACACCCAGCTGGTAATCCGCCATCTTTACCATTTTGTGAAGCCTCTTCAGCCTCTCTTGGTAACTCCCCTCCCTGATCACTCTTCTATTAGATGCAGCGAATGCCTTCCCCACTTACCTGTGAGCTCCTTCAGGGCAGGACCAAGGCACTTAGCCAAAGTATGTTAAGTACATGACACATAAATCAGTGAAGCTCATAGTAAAATTATTACACTACAGGCAAAGATCTTCCACACACTGGGAGTGATACTTCCAGCTTTGCCTTTGTCTCATGGAAACATACCATGCATTTCTTCCATGCAGTTATTTGACTACATGGCCTACAAATCATGTTGGATTATGCAGGGCAGTCTGGTGGAGGTGAGGTGGAAATAGTATAGGAGTTTCTTTGCTGCAGATAAAGCTGAGAAAGCGGGGGCCCCCAGGAGGGAGGGCTCCTATCCTCAGCCTGCATAGCTGAGCAGGACTAACGGCCTGCACAGCATTGGAGACACTTGGCCTGGGTTCTGCCTCAGCTCTGCTGCCAGTCACCACATGAACCTGGGCAAGTCGCATCCTTTCTGAAAACATTAGTGTCCTCCCATGTAGGATGCGGAGATTGGCAATACCTACTTTAGGTATTATCAGAAAGATGAGTTGAGCTAAAGCCTCATTCAGATCCTATGCATTGATAGCTCTCTATACATGTTAGTTCTTAGTTTATTTACTTGTGCCAAGGTCAGTAAACTTTTGCTGTAAATGATTGAATAGTTAATATTTTCAGTTTTGCAGTCTCTATTGTCTCAGCTATACTCAGCTTGCCATTGATGTGGGAACACAGCCACAGACAACAGTAAATGAGTATAACTGTGGTCCAATAAAACTTTATTTACCAAAGCAGGCAGAGGGCTGGAATTTGTCTGAAAACTGATGTTTGCTGACTCCTGGCTTAATATACTATGGCTGCTACAACTACTCTAACCACTTACACAAAATCTGTAAGTTTTATCTGCAGGTGGTCTTAGTTTGGTCTTGGCCAGCATAAATCCTTCTGCCAAGAGGGTTTCAGTTGTCCCCAGAGATCAGGGTCCCATTGATCTTAAAACACTTTCATTCTGTATATACCTCAATCCAGTTGTACAAAACCACCGTGAAGGGAAAGAGTATTGTTACTCCTGATGATGTCCTAAAGAGATGATAATGTTGCTGCTATTCAAGGTAGCAGGTCAAGCTCTGACCTTACTTGTCCTCTGTACAATGAAGGCAAAAGCTGTGTTTGGAGGAAGAATTGATACAGCTCAAAATTTTCAGCTCATTCTAAGAGTATAATTTGCCTAGCAGTTCTGACATATTTTGTTTGCTCTTCTAAAATGCTCTTAGTAGAGTAATCTTTGTGCCTTTCAAAATGGAATTGGTTGATACCGAGGGAATCTTGCCTCTTCTTGTAGTGTTGTTGCACGGATACTTAACCAAGAGTTTTTCAGTGAGGTAACTTTTTTTTTTTAAGCAAACACAACAAAATGAGAAGGTCCATGTTCAGATACGCAGGCACCGGGAGTGACAGAGAACAAAATGATTGTTTTGCCGTCCAGGGGAGGACTTGCGGTAAGTCAGGCTGCCACAGAGGGCAGCTCGGGGCCCCAGGGAGGGGACCGGTGGTAGCACTCTGGTTCCAGAGGAGCAAGGGACTCTCTTAATGGATGGGTTCTTGTGAGGCAGGTATGGCTGACCCAGATCCTGCCTGTTTTGGGGGTGGGCTGTGGTGACTAGTGGTGCTAGAGACCGTGGGGAATGCCAGAACACCCCAGCCCTGCCTCTGCAGCCCTCTCTATAACCTTTTCAACATCTCTTCAGAGCCAGAGAGTCTGAGCAAGGAGAGACAGTTTCACAACAGCTGTGGCAAACGTGATTCTTTCCGGAATGGATGAAGAGGATGGAGGCGAAGGAATGGCTTATGTAAAGCCATGGAAGATTGGTGCCTCCTGATGTGTTCAGAAAATCACAAAGATGGAAACTCCAATGTAAAGAGTCAGGGTGGGTGGAGAAAAAGTTAGATAATGCGATCAGCCAAGGATCTGAGTTTTATATTGGGAGCACTGGTCATCCAGGCTGAGAATGGTGGACGGCAGGGCAGGGGAAACTGGCTACAGCCAAGGGCCAGTGCCAGTGCCACAGGCTGGAGGGGGAAATGTGGGTCCCAGTCAGTAGCCTGGAAGACCAATATGCATTCATGAAGGTAGCCAGCACATGTGCGTGTCTTTCTAATCTTCATACATTTATTCACTCACTTATCATTTATTAAGTCAATTATTATGAGCTGGGCAAGTACGAGTCCTTGAGAATACAGAATTGGAATCTGGCCCCTGGCCACAAGAGGCTAAACGGCCTACAGAGAAAAAAAAGCTGCACAGTTGTTTGTTTAGTTAACACCACATTTTCACTGAGCACTCACTCTGTACCAGGTGCTCTGTAGGTACCAGGAAGCCAGCCATAAAACATAAAAGCCCAAAAGGGGCTCAGTCATGCACACCTGCAATCCCAGCTAATGTGGAGGCTGAGGCAGATGATCACAAGTTCAAGGCCAGCTGGGAAACTTAGCAAGATCCTGTCTATGAATAAAATCAAAAAGGGCTGGTGAAGTAGCTCATCGGCGGAGTGCTTTCTTAGCATAGGTGAAGTGCTAGGTTCAATTCTTAGTACCCCAAACAAACAAACAAAAAATCAAGCCCCCCACCTGCTCTCCCCATGCTTCTCATATGGTGTGGGTAGAGGCTAATCTTAAACAGCAGTCATGGGTTTTGTAGCTCTCCCTCATACTTGCAGTCTTTGGGCACCATCCTTCCCATAGCTGAGAGCCCCATCCCCCCACCCATGCACTGTGCTGGGGGGCAGGGGCTCATGTTCTTGGGGTTTGAGAAGACTGTGCTACCACTGCTCTCAGTTACCACCCTTGATTCCAGGGGCCCTCATGGATGCTGGTCTTGATGATCCCCATTGCTCTGGGACCCTGGAGGATTGTTCACTGCTCCAAATGCCCCTTACGGGAGAATGTGGCACATGTAAGACTTTTACTGCAGTTAGTGTGGTGGTGGTAGTGTGTCATGGTAAACCCAATGTGGCTCACTCCCCTGAAGACCCCTCAACCCACCCCCCCACATAGGCACACACAACCCAGCTCCCTAAGGCCCAGGGGGAATGCTCCTGGAATTAGTCCAGTTGCTCTGGTAGAGGAACCATACTTGGCAGGATCAAAATTACTCCAAGCTGAGAGCACCAATGCCTTGGACTCTGGTTTGCCACGTGAGTCATGAGCACTCTTCCCCCAGCCAAGGCTTTGCATCTTTGAGCCCCATTTCTTCAGCAAATGAGGACAGAATATTTGCCCTGTTTTGGGCAGCACCAGGATGCTCTCCCCTTCCTGAGGATGTGGAGTGGTATCATTGGCCAGCTCTCACCAATGAAGCTTTGTGTTGAAGAGATAGGAGGCTGTGCTCTGGGTCTTCTGGCTCAGGGAGGTGTCTGCAGGGCTGAAAGACGGCTTTCTGGACAGCAGTGTCAGACCCTCCAGGGCAGGATGAGTTCCATCCTTGCAACTGGCAGAGTCCTGGAGTTGCAGACGAGACATGGCTCCATTGATTTATTCGACTAGTTTGTGCCAAGAAAGGGGCACACAATGTGAATCCAATAAATGTAGAGCTTGTCTGGGGAAGCTGACTATAAGAAACCTGCCTTTGTTGGGTTGCCTTGTTACTAAGGTGAGTTTGAGTTATTGCTCTTTGTGGGGCAATCTTTGTACATCTGGCCATCCAGCCCTGACTTTACACATCAGAGAAGAATTGCCACTCACCCTATCTGCAGACCTAGAGAGTGAGGCAGAAGAAGTTTCTATAACCTACCCCAGGTTGAATGTGTCTGACCTTGGGCTGAAACCTAGCATCGTGACTTCAGGACTCAAGCCTGAAAGCACCTGCTTGGACGCACACTTTGCTGAAATATCATGGGAATGTTATTGATCTAGCTCCTTGCACTATCACCTCTAATTGTGGGAAGACCTAACTTCTCTTAAATCTTTTGAATAGGTTGAGTGTGGTGTGTTTTGGAGGAGTTGCCAGACTTAGCATGCAGCTGTTGTAAATAACTGCATGTCCCTTGGACCAAGATGGTAATGCTCTTGAGAACAGGTTGGGGGAACTGTGGAACACAGAGACTGCACTCCTTCTCCTGCAACCTTTTGACCTTTTGTCTGGAGTCCACAGAGCAGGCTATGGCCACCGAACATAACCTACTCTGAAGGCAAGACCAGGCAGTTTGAAATGCTTATCATGCTCATTGTGCAAAAATTTAAAGTGAAATGATTGCTCTCATTCCCATTTCCTATTCACTTGTTTTATTATTAATAGATTGACTCACTGATTGATTGATTTAGCAAACACAGGGCCTTCACCCTGTGCTACATCCCCTGCCCTTTTTTAACTTTTTATTTTGAGACAGGGTCTTGCTAAGACAGGGCTCCTGCCTCAGCCTCCCAAAGTGCTAGATGTTTTCTGTAGCCTGTTAGGGTTTGGATCTGAACTGTCCCTCGGAAGGCTCACATATTTAGAGGTGGGGCTTTTGGAAGGTGGCCGGTCCCTGAGGCCCTAAATTCATCAGTGATCCATTGATGGAGCCACTGACTGATGGCATTATTGGGAGGTGATGGAAAGCCTGATGAAAGATGATGGGGACTAGCTGAAGGGAGTGGGTCATGTGGTTATACTCTAGTGGCTATATATCTTGTCCTTGCTTCTTTCCTCTCTGGCTTTTTCTCTCTCTGCTTCCTGGTTGCCGTGAGGTGAGTGGATTTGTTCTGCCATGCCCTTCCACCGTGATAGTCTGCCTCTGGACAGGTCCGGAAACAATGGAGTCAGATGACCATGAACTCAAACCCTTGAAACCGTGAGCCAAAATAAATCTTCCCTCCCTTAAGTCATTATTCTCGGGTATTATGTCACAGTCATAGACAGCTAAATGATCCACAGTCTAATGATATACAGTAAAATTAGTTTATTTCTTCCAAAAACAAAATGTTGTTGGCTTCAGACTGTCCTTGGAACCTGAGGTGTGTGGGCTCAGGCCTTTTGTCCTGAGGTGGCAGAGGGGCAGGTGCACAGGGCTTGTTGTTACACCTGATTTCACGCATGCTCTGCTGTCATCAGCCAGCAAACTTGGACCTGGCAGATCCTTACACAGTGAATGAACTCCCTTATCACATTTCATCTCTCTGGTCTTGGCCATATCGTCTAAACATAGATTTTCTACCAGTCTGAGAGGAGGCAATGGACCTTGGATACTTTTCTAGCCTGTGATTCTACAAATAGATGCATGTACCATATCTTGGCAGACCTTCCCTTCATTAAATCTAGTGAACTATTTCAACTGTTTCTCTTCAAAATTATAGTTACCATTCTAACACAAAACAGGTATAGAAGAAAAATGGTATGGTCAGTCTCTCATACTGAACTCCTATGATGCCAGAGAAAGTTGAGAGCAAATATTGAGTAAGAGAATTTAATGTGTTAAGGATTTGTGCTAGGGGGTTGAGATAGCAAGAGATGAATGGCAAGAAGTTATGTCACTTTTGTGACAAAAAGGGGTACCTGCTGTGAGTGCCACAGGAAGAGTGAGGGTGGTGTGCTTACATGCAACGGTCCCCAACCCAGTCTTATTCTGAAGCCCTGTGTCAGCTAGGGGAGCAGGGTCTCAGGAAAAGTGGGTGCTGAGGCTGAGGCAACCTTGACCATAGGAGGAAGGAGCCTTTTCCTCAGAGAAGGAAAGATGTAGGAGAAGATGTTGGACAAGAAGGGGGGCCCACCTTCTTGCTATTGGGGTACCTGAGAGCTTTTTGGGGAGAATAAAACAGTTTTACAAGTTGGAAAGGATTGAGCTCAAAACCTGTTGATGGTTCACATTTGCCAATTTCTCAGCTTCTTAGTTGTTTAAGGACAATTTGACAAAACAGTCCATGCAACTCAGAGCTTTTAAAATATCAAAGTTTTGCTCCTACTGCTTAGGGTACCAGCTTTAAAAAGACACTTCTAACAGCTGAGCCTGAGATGCAGGGGCAGGCATGCGGCTTGTAGCAGGTTCCACACAAAATGAAGCTTTTGAGGCTGGAAGGCTTCTAAGCTGCGCTTTTATTTTTTTAGTTTTTTCATTGAGCCTAAAGTGTGATCATTAGTAGCACAATGATGTGTCCCCACATTTGTCCTCCTTCACCGAATTCCTTCCTAACTCATTTAGAAAACACTTGCCCAGCATTTGTTCTTAAGTTGATATAATGCCATTTTGTCTGAACAAGCCCTCAGAACGCTGGAACAGGAGAGTGAATGAGCTCAGTGTACACGATGCCTTTCCGGGTGCTATGGGCCCCTCATGAGAAGGGCTGACAGAGAGAGGCTGAGCCCCAGACCCAGGATGGCCACAGAGCCCTCCGAGTGGGGCTGCTCAGGGAGGAGGAATTGCTGTGTGCCCGAGGGACTGCCGGGGCCTTTACAATCCTTCCCTCCCTCAGTGATGGGCCCTCAGCTAGGGAGCACAGTGGTGAGGTCCCGGATGCTCAAGCAAAGGCAGGCAGCAACAGTTACTGTGTACAGGAGATCAGAATGTGTGGCTCCGTCTCCACTGATATTACAATAGCTGTGGTGGAGAGAGAAAGCGTCTCACAAGTGAAAGGGCTGCTTTGGAGAATGTGCGCGAGCTAGTTCTGGAACTGTAGCAAGCATTCGTTTATGGTGAAAGGGGAGGCCCAGGGACAGTGTGTTCTGTACATTCCAGAAACATGGGGTACCACACCACAGCAAAGGGCTTTGGGGCCCGGAGAAGCTTATGGTTCAAGCCTTCACAAGCCCTTGGGACCTGGAGCCGGCAGGTGGAAAAGCCCCATCCTGTAGAAGGTAGAGAGCCACCAGTGGGAGGCCGGGGAGGTGCCCGCCTTGCGTTCTGTGCAGTCATGTACTCAGAGTTCAGAGCACCCAGCACGTACCTCTGATCTTGAGCATGAAGGGACACTCGCCAGGTAAAGGGTGGCTTCACTAAGAGGTGGAACACCCTCAGCCCAGATTCCTCTTGCTTGTGTTTTGAAGCAAGTATTTAGACTAATTAAAGATGCTCAGGCAAAGTGTTTTTTTTGAAGGAAACAATAGTTTTTTGTGCAATATGTGGTTATGAAGGTCCCCAAATAAAAATGCACAGGCCTCTCATTACGTGGGTCCGCAAGTGCCAGCTGTCATCCTTCACCCGCCTGCCGTCTTGAAACTAACCTCCCTGTCACCTCTGCTTGTCCCCCTCACTTGTCCTATTCTGCAGAACCAAGTTGAGTCACTGTTTCAAGCTGGGGTGACATGTTAATAGCTTAATAATAGTATAATCTCACAAATAATAATATGCTGTCACCCTGTCTGAAGCACAATGTTTACAGGAGACGTGGTAATGTACGATGACAGTCATTTGAATAAAAATGAATTTACTGCTCTTGTCTCATTTGCAGTAAATTTTCACATCTTTCATGCACAACTGGTGCTCTCTGACCTCCCTCGTCACTGTGCAGGGCTGTGGTGGCAGCGGCTTTAAAGTGAAAGGCAGGCAAACGCAACAGAGGCCCGCAGCTAACAACCCATCTCCAGGAAGCAGCTCGCCACGGGTTCTGGAAGCATCTTTCTTCACTCGTTTACCAAGATGAGGCAACAAGGGCTGGGCTGTTTAATTACTACAAGCTGGAGGTACTGGCTGGGAAGCACACAAGGACTGATAAGATATGGATTGACAATTACAGAATGATGGTCACCAAGAGTGTAGGGGTTGGGGGGACCTGCTTGGATAAGAGGGACCCTTGGCAAGTTGGTAGACTGGACCAATTTCCAGGAAAGGCCTCTGTAATCAGATCATTCCGTGCACTCTGGCTCTTGTCCCTCCTAGGGTAGTCTCTCCCTCTCCCGGCACTATAGCTACATGCAAGTACCCCCTGGAATGCTCCATCCACCCACATGACTTAATGGATCTAAAGAGGCATGCGGTGGGCTGTGGTCACTGTGGATTTGTGCTCCCGGACACCATTTGTAAAGACTTGATGTGGGAGGCCCCTGAGCTGCCTGGGATTGCCGCATTCTTCATGGTGAAAAATTAATATGTGAGTAATTGGTCTCAAATGAAGCTGTGAGTAAATTATGTTGAGTGTACAGAGAAGAAAGTTATGACATCCAGCTGACATGCTGGAACTGGATATAATTTGATGGAATGAGGACAACAAATTGGAATTTGCTGGGACTTTAACAGTGACAAGAAAGTGTTTCCAAAAATGTTCCAAGCTTTAGACATGCACAGAAGAAGAGCTGGCCAGGATGAGATGTTGTTGCTCTGGGTGTGTCTGGGGGGCAAGCCTGGGCTATGCTGGGCACACCTGGGGATTGTAGCTGCACTGTTCCTCATCAGTGGGGGGCACAGAGGTACCCCATGGAAAGCACTCCATGAGCCAATTAATGCAGCAGGAAGAATTTACCCCTGCGCTCAAAAGGGACATCAAAGATCTATACTCTGTGAAGAAGAGAGTCTGGAAGTAGAATGAGAAGTTAATTTGTTAGTTCTAGGATTGCATATGGACATAAGCACCCATATCATTTAAGACTTCCAGAATGTACCAGCAGCAAATGCTAAAAACAATTTTGTATGTACATGAAAAAACCAAATTTCTTGCACTTAAGGCTGGATAAATGGACAGGTAACTTGTTAACAGATTAACCTTAAAGTAGCCTGGGAGCTTTTCAAAACCTGCTTAGATGTGTATTCTGTCTGCGGGATTACTACAATGCCAGGTGAGCCATTCAGAAGTAGAAGTTTTCCAGCATAGATGCTCTCAGATTCCCTACTCCACAAATCCCACTATTCTTTTAATAGAAAAATTGTTTTTGAAATGTCAAATCATGTTGAATGAAATGTCAAATGATGTTGAATCATTTGACATCATTAACAATCAAATGTAAAAGAGTGTACTTTTTAGTGTAAACAGCAAATTCGTGCTGGTGTTGCCTCTTACGAAAAGTGGCTGCTATGTTTATGTGGACAAGAAATATCTGCTGTAAAACATCACCCTAAGTGTTGCTGATCATTTACCATTAAAATCACATTTAGTGTCAATGGCTATGACTCTGGAAGACTTCGAGTTTTTTATTTTTAGTTAATTTCTAGTTCTTTAATTTTAGTTACCTCTTCCTACCAGAAAGTTCCAGACATGACTGGTGTTTTATTTCCTATAATAAATCAGTTGAGCATAATTTAAGTACTTACATTTTAAAATAAGAGAAAAGGTATAATATTTGGTGGATACTTATGCCTGTCCCCTCATTGAAGTAGACCAGACTAAGGATCAATTCCATCACATAATTTGGTTAGCCTGATGCTACAAAAAAGTCTTGCAGTCTGACTTCTCAAACGATTCCTTTAAGCACCAAATGCCTTTGCAAGTTATCAAATGCATAGGCCCCAGTTCCATACTTCTGAGAGGTCATTCCTCTTCAGTATTGGGGTGCTGCTCTTCTTCAGCCTCTCTCAGGATCTTTTAGTCTTTGCTATCCTGCTGACTCTAAGGCACCTATTCCTAGGAGTCTCCGACTGCCATGCTGAACTTCAGTTCTGTATTCCTGGAGATCCTCTCTATCCGTGCACCCCGGGCCTGCAGCCTTTGCCAGGCAGATGTGAGCCTGTGCAGGTTTTGGAGAAGACCATCGTGGAGGGCAGTTTGCTGCAGACCTACAAAGCAGGATATGGTTCTCCTCTCTTCTCTCTTCCCTCTGACCCCCATCTCCACTCTACAGGTGTGGCTCTCCATCCTGTGTCCCCATTGCTCCTTGGAAGTGACTGTTCTTTCCTTCTGTCTCTTGTGTGCTCTTTCCTCCCTGGATCTTCTGAGGTATGATGTAAAATATTGAAACCCCCATAAAGATAAGTTAGATGAACCCCAGCTTACAGAATAAGCCCTCTTCCAGAATACCCTCACTTCCCATAGCATGCAAAGAGCTGATTCACAAACGAGCTTGTTCAATTTCATACGCTTGCAGCGAACCAGGAGCTGTGTTGATGGTGGGAGCCTCTTAGGAGACCCTGGCACAGTCTGCGTGGGTCTGTGGATCCTCCTTCAGTGGGATAAGTAGACCTAGGTGCTCTCTGTAATGCCACTTCAGTGTGACTGATTTTTGTACTTTCTGACGTTTAAAAATTTAATAACTTGCTTTCTCATTGCAAAAGTTAAAAAAAAAGATTTTAGGAGACCAGATAAAATAGGCAAAAGAAAAAAGAAACAATATTTTCACTTGGAGATGAGAACTTCATTTTTCCCCTAGTCTTTAAAGGTTAGACCTAAAACAAGAATATAAACTTTTACATATACTCTGAATTTAATGCTTTTTGTCATCAAAGGTTGTATTTCCTCTCTTCCTAAACAAATGTGAGAATTTTCTTGCATCATAAACTCTTTATAAACATGGTTTGGGTTGCTTATTATTCCACTCTGTAGATAACACCAGATCTGTGAGTCCATTCTCTTATGGCTGACCATTTAGGCTTATTCAAACTTTTGCTCTATTAATACCTCTGCAATGAATAAACCTTTTCTTGAGTTTTAGATTATTTCCACGGGACAGTTTCCCAGCAATAGAACTGTAGGATCAAAGGGAAAAATGATATTCTAAATTTAAAGATATATATGGCTAAAATAGTTTGGAAAAAGATACACCAGTATATATATAGTTCTACCAGTTTTGTAAGAAAGAATATGTCTTCATTTGCTTTTGCATCTGAAAAGTGTTTTTTTCCCCTAATTGTCTGTGTTCTTTGTAGTTAGTTGCTACATCTTCTTGAGAAGTTACCTAATGGTTTATTGTCATCATCTAGATGCTAATGAATTACATTTTACAGTTTTTTACTTATTATTTTAAAACCATTTAAAACACAAAGTTTGCAAGAGTGGTACAAAGAACTTCTCCACATCCTTCTCTCAGACACCCTCCTGGAGTTTCTCCTTCAACGGGGATGTTTAGGACCCAAGGTCTGGAGGTCATGCCTGTCTGGACTTCTCCAATCTTGAACAGTTTTGATGACCTTGACAGTTCTGAGGACTACAGGCCAGTAATTGTATATAATGCCCTTCCATGTGTATGTCATCTGTGTTTTATACATCTATGTTTTATATCTTGGCCAGAATTCCACAGAAGTTCTGTCTTCTTGCTCTGTGGTCCATAACATTAATTTGTGCCATTTCAGATGGTGTTCCTGTGAGTCCTCAAATGAGGTGGTGTCTACTGAGTTCTTTTCTGTAAACTTATTGCCCTCCCTCACATGGATAAGCATGGTGAGAGGAGAAGGTTTGGGATTATGTAGGACACTAACCATTATCCCATTCCTTACCCCCTATTCTTTGCACTCATCGGTGTTTCTTATTCATATAACTTATTACTGTGGTGTTTGCCAAATGGTGATATTCTACCCCCATTATCTCTTTTACATTTGTCAGTTGGCGTCCATTCATATTTCTTCCCTATTTATTTACTCATTTTTATTTATGTCCTTGTATCCCTATTTTATTCCTCAAATTATGATATTATGCCCCTAGTTTGTCCAATAGTTTATAATCTATTACTATTATTGTTTACTTTACTGCTAAGATTGTTCCGGCTTTAGCAGTTACGATTCCTTTATGTTGTCCCTTTTACCTTTAGATACGTCCTCTTCAGTCTGCAAGCTCTACCTTATTTTCTGGCACAATAGATGTTCCAGGATAATCTTGCTCTATTCTTCTCTCCACCCAGCCTTGGAATAAACCACTTCTTCAGCCTCCTTTCAGCAGAGAATGGTACTTAGAAGCCAAGATCCGGTGGTGGACGCGAATGGCTCCTGGAGTTACTGCTCCTTCGCCTTGTGGACAGAGCAAGGAAGCAAGTGTATAGACATCAGGGACACAAGGTGACCTCGGTGTTTGTCCCTGAACCTGTCTGTACAATCAGAGCCTCCATTTCAACCTGCCTCGAGGTTCATCTAATTTCTCTTTCATAATGTTCCCCCGTTTTTAGCCAGTGAAAATCTGGCTTCTGTCAGCCTTGATATAGTCTCTTATGCATGTAATCCTCTCTCTGACCACTAATTCTTGACCTGGTCAGGCTGCTGTCCCACTCGCAGTCACTGCTGCTTTGGCCCCAGCTGTACCTGCTGCCTTTCCACCAAGAAGGAAAGATAGATGAAAGGAAAAGAGGGAAGGTGGAAGAGAATTGAAAGAAACAGGAACGTTATGGAGAAGGCTGACCGTAGTGAGCTTTAAATGTGCCAATCAGGTGCCTGCATCATTGCTGTGAACTTGAATTTCAGGTTGCTGTTTGCTCTGCACCTGCTTTGATGTCTTCATTTGTATGCTTGGCAGACATGTTGTTAGCAGTTTCACAGGCATTTGATACCAAGATAAATGAATCTTTAAGAGTGTGAGGTGGGGGATAACTTAATCCTCTGCTTTTGTGGCTCCCCAAAAGTGACAAGCATAGAGGTGAGTAGTGTTCCTTGGAGCCTGACTATCTAGTTTTAAGCCCTTGAATGGTTGCTTACTAGCTATGTGCTTCTGAGCAATTACTTCACTTCTTTGTAACACCATTTCTTCATTTGTCAAATGTCATTGAAAATAGTACTGCCCTCTAGAAGTGATCGTGGGTACTAAATCAGTTACTACAAATAAAGCACTTAGAATAATGCCTAGCCTATAGCCAGCACTCAGTAAATGACATTTGAAGATGTTTGGTTTTTGTAGACATTTGGAAATGTACTTCTATGACTTCTCACTCTCAGTTAGCAGCAGACCCACTGTGTCTGCACAAGAGCCCAGAACACTAGGCGAAGAGCAGGCAAGATCAGCTTCCACTGCCTGCGATGCTGCCTCCTGCCTCCTCACCTGGGGATTTGTCCCCAGCCTTAGCCCTCCTTTCTGCTGCTCCAGCAGTCAACCGTCTGTTCTTGAAGTGCCCAAACACAACCTCCCAGTCATTCCTTACACCTCCTCGTCCCTTCACAACACAGGGAGAACATTTATTCTGTGTGTAGGGGGCTCTGCCCTTGGAAGATGCTTGCATTTACAAAGACTTCTCATCAAGACAAGAGCATTTGATTCTTGACAGAGACCTTTTGAGTTGGGAGTCTTCTGGGTACCTTTCAAATAGCAGGATATAGAAGACAAAGCAAATGACTAGCTCTGAGGTTTGGTGCTGCCTTCTGTCATGAGCTGAGTTGTTTCTCCCTGAAAATTCCTATGTCGAAGTCCAAACCCCCAGTCCCTCAGAATGTGACTGTATTTAGAGAGAGAGCCTTGAAGGAGGTAACTGTGGTTAAATGACGTCATTAGGGTGGACCTCATGCCATGCAGCTGCTGTCTCATAAGAAGAGGAGGTGAGGAGCAGACACACACAAAGAAAGACTATGTGGAGACATGGACAAGTGGCCATCCACAAGCCAAGAAAAGCCACGCCAGAAGGAACCACTCAACATCATGATTGCAGAATCCCAGCCTCTAGAATTATGTAGAAGCAAAATCTGTTGGTGAATCTGCTCAATTGGTGGTGCCTTGTTAAGGCTGCAGAGAACACTAATACACTACCTAACTCTTGTGTGATCTTGGGCAACTCACCCAACATCTCTGAGCCTTGGAGAATTTACTGTACAATAAGGAGTTTAGACCCTCTCGACTGTCATATCTTGTACCTCTGAGGATCTACCCCAAGAGTGTATAACCACTTTTCCAGTATTAATCCCAGAAAAATGAAAGAGTGACTGTCATTAGACTGAAGGCACCAAGAAATCACAAAGCCCTTTGACCAGTCACACACTCTTATTCACTGAGTTGCCCTGCACAGCATTCCCCTGGCATAGATGAAGAATTTAACAATTCTATATGAGAATGAGCTTTTATTGACTTATTTCCTAAATTCTAGTTCTAAATTTCCTAAATTCTAGTTCTAAATCCCTGATAATTTCACTAGAATCATCTTTCTCCATTTTTCCATATTTAGCTAGTCACTGTTTAGATTTATATTATTTATGTGTTTGGCATCAGTTTTTACTGTGCAGAGATGTTAGGCACAAAAACCATGATGAGGTTGCTGTTTTGGGGCTTGGGGTGCTTGGGTACTGGGGGTGCCAGTTAGTGCTCATTCTGATCTTGTTCTCTAAAGGAAATAGACACTAAACGAGAACCATCTGGTAATGTGTTCTGTACCTCTTAATTACAATGTTTTGAGTGGCACCTAAATAAATTTCATTTACAAGCACATGACTGCTTGTCAAAACTCTGTTGATAATTTTATTATTGTAATATACTTTCTTCCTTAATTATTTAGTTCCAGTAAAGTCAGGAATATTAATTTTTATGGAAATTACCTGCACCAACAAACCTAAGCCACAAGCCTGCTTTTATTTATGTATACATATTTTGAAATGTGTCTTAATAAATCTGCCCAGAAACCCATCACAGTGGATTCCTATGGGCCAATCAAAAGTTCTGCTCATCTTGACTTTTTAAGTGGAAAACAGAATGGAGTTGAGCACTTCCTAGTAATCTGGAAGTTTGTAAGAAAGTGTCTGAAGGCAGAACGTTGCAAACGGCCTGCAGAGCCAGCTCCCCCAGCCCCACACTTGCTTTGGTGACTTTGAGGTATTCGCATGAACCTCTGTGGGTGATGGAATGGCGGTCTGGTGTGGAGTCACGCTCAACATGAGTGATCTGATTTTATAAATGAAAGCAGTTTTGAACACGGGCTTGTTGGATAGATGAAGCATTTTGGTCAAGTGATTGGGTGGTTTAGATCCTCAATACCAGCTCTTCACCTCTGACCATTCCTGTTTATTCACTTTATCCGATCATAAACAAATGTGAATGCTGTGGTTGGAGCCTGGCCCTGGGGGAATATTTATCTAGGCTATAAAATGCTACAGAATTAATACTGCTGCTCTCCCACCTAGGTGTCTAGCCCAAGATACCCTGGACAGCCTCTGCTTCCCCCACACTTGTGGCAACCACTATCGGAGGCTGCGAAGTGAATCCTGGTTCAGTCCCTCACCAGGGACATTTCTTACCCTCTCTTGGTAGCTTTTTGCTGGAGAAGCCTAATAGAGCAGGGCTCGTATGTATGCAAAGTAGAGCGTGTCTTTAGGGCCCTGCCAGAAGCCAGGGCTGGGACTCGTGCGTGAGCACATGCAGAGGCACATACAAGTGCCTGTAAAGTTCTACTCAGCTGACATGCACTGGGCAATCTCAGACCTCAAGTTCCGCTCGCCTCTCTTCCCTTTCCCCATGTGGTTCTGGTGCCTCCTGCGTGCTGAGGGTGGTGGAGAGATCAAAGTAAAGTGAGGGATTGGATGCAGGTCACATAGCCATGGTAATGTCAAAGGGGAGAAAGGTCACCTTGTCCATCACCTGCTACCCTGCGAATTGTGCTCATGGGGTACTCCTGTCTGCCTCCCCTTTGGTCCTTATCCTCCTTCCGATATAGTACAAGCAACTTCAAGGATGGATTCCGGCTGTGGGAGGAAGACAGAGTCAGTGCACAAGAGGTGTGGCCCAGTGGGAGCTTGTACAAAATTGTTCTGGGATGCTGGGCAGCTGCTGGAGGCCGAGGGATCCCCAGTCCATCAGAGCGACTCCTTGGGGTCCACTATGCTGAGGTGTCCAGGCACCACTGGCCAGGGATGGCAGAGCAATTGGAGCTGCTGCCTCCTCTGAGGGTGAAACTCACCCAGGACTGGGCTTTGCCTAGAAGATTAAAGGCAAATTCCTACTTTAAAAATAAAGCCGAGCTGTGTTTTGCACCTTTTGACACTTATTAACTTAGGTCATTAAAAAGGAGGCTAATTAAAAATGAAGTAAAACAAAAGAGTCATTTGTCTAGTGTGAAGCTGGCTCTTCCTGCCTCTGCTCCCCAGCCCTGGGGATGGAGCACCCTCCTCTCCTCTCCCTCCCTCCCTCCCTCTCTGACTGCTTGGAGCCTCATTATGCACCTCGTAAAGGAGAGAAATCATTGTCCTCAAAATTAGTCCAAGCCGGAATTTACATTCCCTGGAAATTTTGGTTTCCTCATTGTCCTTGGAGACTTTTACCGGTTGCAGTTAAAGTAAGTGAAGTTCGATAAATGCTTAGTACTTCATTAAGACATTTCTGAGCAAACCCATTCCCTCTACGTGACATTTTGCAGTCACTGGTGAAGATCCCTTGGTTCTGCTCTGCAAGTACAGCCTTGCCCTGCAAAATGACCAGAGGGGCAGACTTGGCTTTAGTCATGCCAAAACCAAAACTCAAAATTGAAGAGGCGGTCGTATGGGGAAACAGTTCCTTTCTTCTAGAGAAAGAGCGACTTTGCAAGAGGACTATAAGCACAGCCTTCCGATCTGGCCTTGGCAGCTTGGCTATTTTCTGTAGACAAAGAGAGATGGCATTTCAGGGAACCTTTGGAACTCCTAAAATCTTGACCCTTAGCCATCCTCAGAAGTCACATGTCCTGTAATTGCTTTTCTCCTACCCCACGCCTTCTCTAAGCTTTCACTGAAGAGCCCTTGCCCCTCCTCACACCCCCAGGCCCAGTGCTGACAAGGACCTCAATCTGGCCTCTTTCTAGCATCCCTGGCACCTTTTTAGCAAGCAATGCCAAGTTTGGTATGGTTCCAGGCCTGGCTGGTATCTCTCTACTCCTTAGTTTGGAGGTGTCTGATGGCAATTTGGAGGCTCTGAGGAAGCCACTTATTGTCTGTACTTTGTACTTTTTCCAATTGTACCCCTATATAGTAGGGGAGGAAGGGGGAGTTTTGTTACAGATTCCCTGGGGAATGCATTAGATGTACTATGTAATCTATTGGAAGCATGTGTCACCACATTAAAAATAAACCAGTAGTAACCTAGCAGAGCCAGGAAAAGACAGGGAAGGCGAGAGGAGGGCAAGGAAGGACCCACACCCGACTGGAGAGGAGCTGTGGTCCTCAGCCAGGAACTAGGAGGCATGTGCATGACTGTCTACAGCTCTGGGCTTGTGGATGGCTCAGGAGGGACGAATGGAGCAGCCAGGCTGTTCCCCAGCTTGCTGCCTCTACCTCGAGAGCACTGTGCGCTTTGGAGGGAAGAGTTAATGTTGGCTGCAAACAGTGCAACTGTGGATAGTGACTTTCATTTTGTGCTGGAATCTGGCTGCCACCACAGTATCCTGCAGGAAGCAAGCACGTCCAACAAATCATTTCTGGGTTCAGGGATATAATGAACACATCAGGTCGGGCTCCATCCTGCCAGGGGCATATATATGACATTCTCACTTCCCAGAGTGTGTGGCCTCATCGGGGGAATGGACGCTGAGGACTTCCTTGCCAAAGTAGCCCATTTAAACAGCAGCACTTTATACCTGTTTGTGAATATTCATATCAATGGCAAATAATAACAGTATTGTAGTTGTTGAAATCTAGGACGGGAGTGCCAGCCAGTGATGATTTAAAGAAGACTTGCCCAAGCCCCTTCCGCCATGACACCGCTCTGGAGGAGCTCCGTGGATGTAGAGGCCACATTTTGTTTTCTCTGCATGTGTGTTTTCTCTGAAGCCATAAATGCACGACAATGAAATCTTCCTTGCAGAGATCCCCATTATGTGTCGGTCCCCTGAAGCTGCTGAGATGACACCACCTCTTACAGGTGGCAGAGAGAATGCGGCAAAGCCCCAAAGTCTCAAGTCACAGCAATCATCTTCAACTCCCAAATTGTCCTGGAAGGAGAATGGCATCGGATTTGTCTTAGGCTGTTTGGCCAAACTGGGGCACAGATGGGATAATGACTTTTACAAACAGCATTTTGATGAGAGGAGGGGAGAAGGAATCATATGTAAAATGCACAAAGGCTGCATAAACACACTGATGCCTGCAGCTGGAACAAACTAAAAAGATGTTTAATAATTTAGAACCAAGCAGGCAGGGCCTGTGCAGCTGTTGTGTGCAGGGGACCATGAAAATCTTCCATTTGACAGCTGGCCCCATCTTTCCCCAGTTGCTACGTGAAGAAGAGAATGCAGATCTGGGATTAGCCAATCCCTGTTACCCTTGCCCATCTGCCACCAAGACCCCCAGCTCTGCCTCCCTCGCAGAAAGGCGCACACATAAAGAAGGCCAGCCTTCCCAAGCATATGCATGCGTCGCTATTAGCCGTCAGGGCCACCGCTCCCAGGATCTGTTGACATGCCGCCAGTACATGGCTGCTGTCGTTTTTGCTGGAGGGCACATTTTGCATTTCACACATTTGCAGAAATACAAAATGCTGTTGGATGCAAACAATTCAGGGCCTAATTGGCTGAATTACTTCAATGTTACCTTGTGTCCCCCACCTGATTAACATAGCTCAGCTGGGAGGGCTGGGGAAGGAGGAGGAGAGAGGGATTTGGAGGGCAGGTGAAGCTGTGTTTGCCCAGGAAAGCTAGATCCTTAGTGAAGTCCCAGCTGAGTGCGGCCTGTGCCAAGCAGATAGCTGAGCGCGGGAGGGGCTGCGGTGGTTGCATTCTTCCACAGGAAGCCAGGAGGAGGGGGCTTGGTGGAGGAACAAAAATATTTTGGGGCACAGAGGAGGCAGGCTGTTGGGGAGGAGCAGGGGGCAGTGTCGCTTTTGTGAGATGTTCGGGGTTGTACCACCTCACTGTCCCCCAGGTAGGCAAAACACAAGGCAGCCAGCCGGGACTACTGGCACCAGTGCCAGGAGCGTGTTGCAGGCACAAAGAGCAGCTTGACAAAGCCACCTGCCTGGCTTTGCCGCCCACCTTCTCTTCCTAGCCATCTCCCCGTGCCCCTGCAAAGCTGAATATGCTTGCTTAAATTTAAAAAAAAAATTCCCCCAAATTTGTTTGGCTTAGTTAAAAATTGAAAACCCTGCTAATCCCAATCCCACATTAATATCACAGTGACAAAAGACACAGAGGAGTTAATGATCATTATTAAAGAATATTCTGCAATTGCATCCTATTATTATTAATAAGGCAGATTAGCATTTTTTTTTGTATTTAGAAGAATTTGGGGAGCTTGGGAAGGATGTAAAAATGATGGAACTGAAATAGATTTTTTTTTCCTAAAGAAAAACATTCTACAGTGAATAATAGTATTTGCATTCTTTTCAATAAATTATCTTATATCTTGGAATTTTCCCATCCAAATAATTGCAGGGAAATAGTGCTTTTGCTCAAACTGCCTGCTAAACGTGTTCTTTTAGGGGAAGGAGGCTTTGATGGGTGGAGAGAAGTCATTTTCCATCAGACACGTTCTATCTCTATTCTAAGTTGATGCTGTCCTGGGAACCACCAGACTTGGAAGTGACCTTGGCATTGCTACTGTGGACACTTTCCTGGACTTGAAAGGGGCCTGGCTAGAGCTGCATGTCCCTCCCTGGCCCCTGCCACTAGGAAGGTCTTCAAGCAGCTCTTAGATTTCCTGGCTGCCAATTTGTATGCTTTAGTCAGAATTTTAGACAAATTCTGTGAGTTTGTCATCTGCAAAAGACCCATGCTGCAAATGCCCTTTTCAGTCTTTATGGTGGGATTTCTTCTTTATGGCTTGTAGCTTCATACATTCCAGGGGCAAATGGTCCAAAGCAGAACTGAACTGAGCCTCACAGCCTGTGCCGTTCAGGGAAAAGGTGGAAGTGCCGTAAAGAACAGACTGCTTGCTCATGGAAGTCCCATCCCTTGAGCCCAGATTCCACTGTCTCAGAATGTGGAGTATGGAGAGCCCTTTGTATGTACCTCCACTGCACAAAGCGGATGCTGAACCACACATGGGGTGAGGAGGATTCAGGGCTGGGCGATGGGGGGCAAATGAGAATGTGGGAAAGATAAATTCTCCTTCATATCCGGGTACCTTCAGTGCTTGAAGCGTGCAGAGCTCATGCTGACATTATCCAAGGAGGGGAGGAATCCCAGTTAGGTGCTTTAAAAGCACCATGTGCTTACAAACCAAGATCTCACAGTTGGGCTGCTGTACCTGCTGGAATAAACAGCAAAGAATGATCAAAAAAGTTGACACTTGGCTCAGTCTCTTTGGTGGAACACAGCAATACAACCGTGTTTCTTCTGGATAGCTCTGGCTCCAATTTTGTACTCATTCTCATTTCTGTCTCTATCTCCTTCCAGTCCTGTCTACAGGATGGAATTAATCTGATCTGTCTTTGCATGCAGTTCATGATCTTCAAGTAATCAGAGATGGGGAATCTTGGGGACGTCCTCTTCCTTCAGGAATGAGCTGGGTTTGGTAGGGTAGGATTGCTGTGGGTAGTTCTTTAGCTGGGTCTTGGGAAGCATCCACTTTTAGTAGCATCCAGAAGTTTTTTCAGCATTTGGAGGAAATTAAAGGACAGAAATACTTTGCTGTAGCTATGAAAATCCTCTGGGCTGACCTTGAATTTTGGTGGCCATCGTCTTGAAGGACTGGACAGGCAATACCAGAGAGGTGGCGTCTGGGATAAATTGAACAGTTGTACATTCCCTTCCCTGCCTCCTGACTGCTGATCAGTCTATAAATTTTGTCCCTGCTCCTTCAGCTTCCTCTTCCTGGATGTACAATTAAATTCCAGAAGCAGCATTTCTTGAGGTTGCGGTTCAGACAAAACAAGGGAGTCTGAATTTAACAGTGAGGTTCTTTCCTTAGATTATTGCTGGCTGAATGCTCTTGGTTGCTGTTTTTTCTCTCCAAGGTGAACGCAGGCAGGGGCATTTCTCTTCCAAGCAGGAGCCCCTCCCATGAAGTGCAGGCTGCTGCTGGTCACCAAGAGAAGCACTTCTCCCACACAGCTCCTCCACACCTCTAAACCAGTGGAGCGTCCCTCTGGGAAGAACCTGAGCTGCCCTGCTTTCCTCTTATGAAAATGTCACAAACTTATAATAAAATGTCCAAGTCAATTCCAAAGAAAAGTTCAAGAAAAGAGAAGGGAAAGGAACAAATGGGGGATTTGCATTTGTCACACAAGCAGGAAAATTAACACAAAATAGTGAAACTATATCACTAAATCCAGCATGATAGTGACACAGGTACTTATATGTTCATTCTTCTAGCATTTGCTCAAAATAACTTATTTAGTACGCTGTACTAAATATAGGTGTGGAGATATACAAACATATATCAATGCAATTTTTGATATGCAGTGTTCTTAATTAAGCATAGTGTCATGTTTAAAGGCCAATATGACTCATTTTTCCAAATCTATCATTGTACACTAAACAGAAGCATGTTTAAAACATTGAGTGCCTGAGTGTTTGGGATCATTGCCTCATTCTTACGGAAAACCCCAAATATTTCACGCTTGACAATGACTTTCCCTCCACCTATTCGATTGCTTCAAACCTCAGGACTGGCTTACTCAGTGTGTTTCTTTCTTGTGTGTCAGGTTCTGGAGAAGGTCTGGGGCCAGAGTTTCAGACAGACCCACTCTGTGGGGGCACAGCCAAGGTGCAACCTCCAAACTGCCTTGGTCTGTGAGAGCTAGGATTCTGCATGCAGTGGATGAGGTCCTGCCCTGCAGTCCCATGAGTTGGCGAAGGCTTTATCAATTCTTGCCCTTTCCAAAGGGCAGATGTCCCAGTGGTCTCTAGGGTTGGGTGGGGGAAAATACAAGGACCTGCCTGGCTGTTGTGTCCCTGAGAACACAGGAATTAACTTCCTTATGGCCCTTGCTGCTCTCACTCATGCCACCTCACTCCTTCATCTGGGCCTTGGATCTTCTGACTATAGACAAAGACCCAGGCTGGCACTGTGGTGATATCTACCCATGGGACCTTTCTCTTAGGGTGTCATTTGGATCCCCATCTTTGCCTCAATGGAGGGGCTGCCCCACAGCAGAACCCATCACCCTCAGCAGCCCCTGGCCTGAGCGCTGGCCTGGCCAGTGCTTGGCTGGGGCCCTCCCCTGCTACGCCCCGCTCAGGTGATCTGAGGGCCTGGGACAACTCTGAACAGGGAGGTGTTTCAGTCAGAAGGGCGGGAGAAGTATTGCGCAAGTGCCCGGGCCTCCCACTTCTCACGAAAACCAGCTTTTGGGTACACGGCTCTCTCAGGTGTCTGGGGCCTGGGGCCTCATTGGTCACCTCAGAACTGTGTCCTTGTGAGTGAAACAGGTATTTTAAGCCAGGATACAAGGGAGACAGAAGAAAAAAAGAGACATCTTCTAAGGAAATACGAAATGAGAAGGGGAATTAATGAGGTGGAGACACCGGAAGGCGGTTCCAGATGGTTAGAGAGGCATCTAGGCCTCGAAGGTGAGAAACCTGGAGCCAGGCAGTGCAGGGGACAGGAGCCTGGCAGGACTCTGCTATGGCTGGAGAAGTAGCTTCCGAGTCCCTGAGGAGAAGGGCTGTAGTTCAGGAAGCCCTGAAGGTCTCTGTCTTGCTGCATAGGCCCTTGCTTACTGTGTTTCAGACAGGAGGGAAGAAAATTCCTACAGCCAAGCAGTACAAACAGCTCACAGACCCTGGCTCAGCATGGTGCCTGGCGTGGGAGCCCGTGTACTTGGAGTTTCAGAGAATGGCTGCAAGTCTAATAAAAATCTGACATTGACCCTGGCTCCCTCCAGCACAATACTTACAGCTGAGCGTAGAGAATTGCCGCTCTATTGATTGGAGCAGCATTCAGAGATGCCTCCGGATCCTGTGATGAAGGGGACAATGTCACCGGCTGGCTAGGTCATTTCTCCCCTTCTGGGTTCGCCAAGAAATAGTGAAATGCAAACTATAGCTGAGGATTTCTGAGTGCTGGCAGGGTCTAGGTGTTGATGTCACTTCTGGTGCAATCTGGGCTAGGTCTCTCTGAGCCCACCTGTAGCAAGTGGGTGGCAGAGGGAAAGGAACTTCGGAGCCCCTCTGTAATCCAGAATGAACACACAGCCTTCCTTGACATTTGTGAGTTCAGTTCCATCTAAGTCAGTGTGACTCCCTTCTGGGCAAGTGTCTCTCAAATGCTGGGAGTGGGCATTTAAAAAGGACCCCTGAGTTGATTTCCTGGGCCAAATGCTATTCCACTATCTTCCCACTGGGAGATGACAAGAGGCATGGAAGGAGCCTAAGAAACTGGAGCACAGCTTCTGCCCCCCTTACCTCCTCATACCTCTTCAATTGTTTATCGATGCTAATCATTTCCCCCACAATAGGTGTCCCCTGGTCTCCAGGAATCTACATAAAATGAATAAAGAGAACCAGTGAGCGGGAAGCAGTTCATGTTTTAGTTATCCAAGTGATTTGAAGGATGAATTTTTTTCTTGCACTGCAGAAGATTAAAAAGAAGAAAAAAAGAGACGAGACAGTCTTTTAAATTTTAAAAATGAGTTTCTTCCTCCTGTGCAATTATGTTTACTTATAAATGAAATGACATGATTGTGAGTATATGTGTATTCATATACTCTGTGTAAATATATTTTGCGTGCATGCTGTAAATATATAGAACGAGTGGGGGGAATGAGCAAGTGCTAAGGGTGTATTAAAAAAATTCCCAAATGCTTCCTGCATGTCATATATAACAGTTACATTTTTTCCCAGGGTTTGGAGGAGGAAAAAAAGTGAGAGAAAATGAAATCCAGATTTGTAATTCCTAACAGGAGAAATGTGATCCTTTTCAATGTTTAAGTAATATTTCCTGTAAAACATATGAGGCCATCTGCAAAGCCGTTTCCAGACACATTTTGAAGTGGTGAGGGCAAGCCTAGGAGACAGAGGGAACCCCAGCCCACCTTGGGGTCGGGGCGGCAAAGGCTTTGCAAAGCCAGCCCTGCAATTTGGGAAAATGTTTCAGCTTCTGCACAGCTCAGAATTTGTTTAATTTACCTCCATTTTATACACAAGGAGAGGGCCTGAAAGAGCCAGCATAAAAACCAAAAAGTAGCGAAAAGGGTACATTACACTGTGTGTTGTCTCCTCTATCCAGAGTGTAACACCCTCTGCAAGTCATGGAGAGGACATTTCACCCTTGGGAGTCCCTGAGGGGACCCGACAAGGCAGCTCCCCAACACAAACGCACTCTCCTTTCCAGTAGCATTCTTAACCACTCTGCTGATGAACACAGGGCCGTCTGTCGGCGCCTGATGTTAGAGCGTTGAGGATCTGCATCATAGCTTAACTTCTGCCCTGTCTCCCCGGACAGGGAGAATCTATTTGGCTGGGCAGTGTGGACTCTGAGGCTTTCTGGCTATTTAAGCCCATTATAAAACTTTGTTTTACTGTTGATCTCCAGGGTCACCTTATGATTTCGTGTTAGTAAAATGTTACTGCCCTGGTATAATAATCACTTTGTGAATGGTCTCATTTTTACAAAATCTCATCGTGTCTGAGCAGTCAGGAAATATGCATGTCTCCATTAGAAATTTCTGTTTACTTTTGGTTATTTTTAAAGTATTAATCTATAGATCCTATATCCAATTCCAATGTTAATACCAGCATTGATCAATTTCTTTCCTAGAGAGTTAAATACTCATGTTGGTACAAGATAATTTTAAGTAAACATTACATATTTTACAGAATCAGACCAATGCATACTAAGGCATAAGTAAATTTCCTTTTCTTTTCCATTTTTCCCTCAAAATTCTCATGTAAAGTTTTGCCAGACCTGATACAGGTACCAATAGCAGCTGGCTGTGATTTATTTTTTAACGAACAGCAGGGTGTTATTTAGATTACACCTCTACATTTTAAAATAGACCCTTAGATATGGTACTTGAAAACATTCCCACAAGTGGACACAGACAAAAAAATCTTTGATACCTATATTGAACCCCTCATTTGAAAATGATGTTTGTATAAATAACATTTCTTGTAACTTGAAAAGCTTTTCTTCAAGACAACACAGACTTCTTTTCCTGGGGCACTCAGTTCCTTTACATACGTATTCTTTCCATTTATTTCTCCCCTTTCTTTTTGGCCTCTTCTCTGAATTTTGATTATGTTTTCCGCTCACCCAATTGTAAGTGGATGAGTCATTAGTTTGAATTTACGCACAACTTTGCAATCATTTATTCCAGGGTCACGAACGCACCCCCCTTTCCAGCAGCATTCTTAACCACTCCGCTGATGAACACAGGGCAGTTTATCGGCGCCTGATGTTAGAGTGTTGAGAATCTGTATCGTAGCTTAACTTCTGCCCCATAGCACATCTTTAATAGCTGAAAAGTGTGAAAATCAGAAGGCTCAGAGCTGATAGAAACCAAGTGCAAGTTTACTGGAGGGCTCGCACTCGCTAGAGAGACAGTTGTTTAACACTTTCTGGCAATAAAAATGGTGGCACTTCACTGCTCAGAGAACTGCCCTCTGACATTCTTCCAAGCCAACTCCCCGATTTCAGACGCCCAGAAGAACAGACTTCTCCCTGAGTGTCGGTGAAATTCGGCGTGTGGTCAGAGGAAGCCTGGCCCACAGAACTTCACCCCACATCTTGCTTAGAGACATTCGGGGCAGAGGAAATAGGGGAAGCCGTGAAGAAGTAGCGAAGGGGCCGGTTACCTTCTTTATCCTGCATTTTCTAAGTTCGTTAGCCACGGAGCCCTTTCTCTGTAGAGCAGCTGCACCTGCAGCACTTGTGGACAGAGGAGGGTGTGGATCAGCATTTTTCAGACGGGCGCACTGCCACGTGGAGAGCATGATGCCACTTACCAGCTACAATCAGTGTGGGCGGTAGATAGTCAATTTCAGTGAAAGGCATGTTATCATTGTGGCAGAAAAGATCACCAACAGTGGATTTATAAATACTAGAAAGGATGTAAACTGTATGATTTGCTACCATGTTCTGGAGCCTCCTTGGCACAAGCCTGTGCCTCTCCATCCACTGGGCTCTGACTGTAGAGGGTCCAGTTTTCTCCCTTTAGAACAAGATTCAAAACATAATTCTTCAGATGAACTATATGCCTGAGATGACTAATAAGAGTAGCTCTTTTTAGAATAGAACGGTAAAATTTGGAGGTTTTGTTTTTGTTTTTTCATTCAAAAGATGCTTTTTTTAAGACGCAAGGAAGATTTTATTTATGCCACTCGGTGGATTCTACCTCCATTGCAGGGAGACAGCCTCGTGGTTGTGCGCTGACCTGGCCTGGGTGAAGTGGCCCACGACCTTACCATCACCCAGTGTGCCTTCCTCTCCTGAAGCACCCTTCTTGGGACAGTCATCAGAAAAATCACACAGGAGAATTAAGACTCACAAGTTTGTCTTTTTCTTCACAAGCACATATGTAGAAAAGTCTAGAGTGCTTATTCTTATATGCTTTTCTCAAGCTTCTTGCTTTGAGTTGCTCTTAGAAAAAGAAAGCAGTGATCAGGCTCATGTTCCTTGGACTTCATTCCACAAGTCCTGGGGGAAGAGTGAAACATCACACTTGGTTTGTCCTTGCTCAGAGAGCCTGTGTTCACTTCCCACTTATTCAGACTGGAGTAAGTGTCTTCAAAAGTGGGGTGGGAGCAAATGGCTGGCGTCCTGGGCATCGCTGAGTGGGCCACAGCCATCTCAACATGTGTCAGACAAGGTCAACCAACAGTTTTAATACAGGTGCAGAGTAAACAAATATAAATGTTAAATATGGTGATTTATGGCTGACTTTCATTAAGTTCTTCCTTAGGAGGTGAGCATTTTATGGGACACTGGGGACCCCTAGAATGGGTCAGATGTAGTTCTAAAACAAGACATATTATGGCTGTTTTCTCACACATTCGCTTCACGATACAGAGTCCAATAGAAAAGCCTACTCTGCTTGGAAGGTGTCACCTAATTATATGAGTGGCACTTACCAGCCAAGGGGAATCAGGTCTTCTAAAACTGAAAGAGGTCACACAGGTGCTGGGCCAGACATGAACCCCGATGGCCTTTGGTATTTGCCTGCCTAGATTCTAAATGTGAACTTAATGGAAATTAATTCATTGATTCCATCTTGATTTCAAAACTTTCCTCATTTGCTTTCAGAACCCGTAGTCCACTAAGCAGAGTTACTCCAAATCTCTGTGACACCAACTGCAAGATGCAGTCCAGCGATCTAGTGCCAGATGTCCAGAAACCCCCCTCAGCCAGGAACAAGAGTTCCAGCTCCCATGAGACCTTGTTGGGGACAGCCTTTCACTCCATGTCCACATCCAGACTTCACCACTCACTTGCAAGGATACTTGGACAATGCATCACATGAAGTTTCTACTTGTACAAACTTAACGAGATGGAAATATCTCTTTCTATCTCCTCAGGCTCTGTTCCATGTTCTTCCCCAGCGTGGCTTTTGAGGTTGGAGAGCTTTTGTCCCCATGCCAGCCCTGAGCAGCCCCTTCCTCCAAGCCCTCAGGAAGTCTTGGATACTGGCATCTCTTGCCTCACCCTTCACAAAGGAAAGACACTCTTAGTTCTCTTCCCTCACCCTCCCTCATAGTGACTCTCTGAAAGAGGAAGCTCAAGGCATCAAAAGAATGTGCATGAAGTTCATAAATGCAGAAATGATACTGGAGGTTGCCCGGGGTGAGGGAGGAGAATACAGAGTTATTCTATAATATTTACAGTTCCTATTATGGGCAATTGGGGAGGGTGGAAATAGGGTGGTGGTTGTACAATATAGTGAATGTAATTGTCAATGAACTATATACTTAAAATGGCAAATCTTATAGTTTATACGTATTTTACCAAATAAAATAGTTGTTCTTAAAAAACAGTGAATTTTAGGATCCCAAACTGTGCCATCCCCAACTTTGTGGAAATGTCTCAACTTGAGCAAACCTCTTTCCCTCAGGGAAGCACCTGCTGGGGCCACAGTTGCTCCTCTCTGGACTACAGCGCAAACCTGGCCTCTCTATAGCTCAGCAGTCCATCCACCCCAAGGCTCCGTCAGGCCTGTAGGCCAGCCAGGCTGGGTGGGCCTATCTGGGGCCTGTGAGATCATTGGTAGGAGTACATTGTGGAGTCTGCTGTACAAGCAGGCCCCCAGTGCAGTCATCTGGGCTGGTGGGGATCTTGTCTACAAAGGCACCAGAGGAAAAAACCTTATAAAATAAGACGAGATATCCTGGCCTTGAGTTAGGAGCACATTGCCTTGTGAGAATGAGTTTAACAAAACAAAAAAAGGTGCTGAAAAGAGAATTTGTATTGTCACTGTTGAATTCTTGAAGTTTGATCTTATTATTCCTAATAGGTAAAATGATGAGAATCAACATAGCCTTCAGAAAGGCTTTATTTCAATAGCCTTGTCTGGAGTCCCAGAGAAACGTGTATTTGTAATATGATGGGTAATGTAGTGATTAGCACAAGCCCCTACATCTCCAGGGCTCTGGTCACATAGGTTTTGCTTCCTTCTTTCTTCTGGTCTGGTGGCTTCCTTCCAGCATAACCTGCTGCAAATTTATTAAAGGCTCTGCCTTTGTGGGGCTGGGGCTGAGTCTATCCCAGGTAGGCTTAGCAGTAGTAGACTGTGAAGTCCTAAGAAATGCAAATTTTTACTTGCATTTCCCATCCTGGAGTAAAGTAAGAAAGAAAGAAAAAAAAGAAAAGAAAAGAAAAGAAAAGAAAAGAAAAGAGGTTACAGAATATTGGAATAAAGAATCTGAGTTAAACAGTAACCAAGCCAACTCAGAAAATGTGGCATGAGATTAGGACTCCTTAATTAGAATAACTAACGAATACCAGGACTACTTAAATTTAGTTATACCTTTAAAATTTTTTTGTTTTCAACAGTTTGCCTTCCAGATCCCTGGTGTGGAAGCTTGTTTTAGGAATTGTTTTTGGTCCCACAAGTCAGCTAACCTCTCAAATGAGATTAAAATCTTTGGGTTTGGTAAAGTTTGCATAAATATTTTACATAGATCCATCTTTAATTAGGTTATAACATTAGAAAGTGCCACGCCGTGTTCTCCATCCATAAATTAGACCTGAGCCCCACAAACAAATTAATTTGTGTCTCAGGGTTTTGACTGGGCCTCTTGACTCCCCCAGCCTTCTCACAAGTACTAGTGACCCTCTGGATTTCAAATGCCTGAGGGTAAAAAGCAATTATAAAAACATGACTCTCCCAGATCTGCTTTCGCCTCTGCCTTGTCTCTGTTTTATTGATGGGAGATTGAAGGAAGATTCAAATCAGCCATCCTTCAATTCTTCACCAGCAGCAAAATGCAGAAATCATTAGCTTTTCCTGTGTAAAAGACTTTGTCCTGCCTTATTATTCAAAACTGCTTGCTCGTATGAGTCAAAAAGGGCATGCTGAATATTTATTTCTCATTTTCAGCACTGGTAAATATTATATTGCTTTGTTCCCAATGTTCTTTTATTTTGGAAATTTTATAGCAATTAATTAATGCAGTGCTGTTATTAGCAATATCTCCCCAGTTTCCACTGCCTGCATTTAAGATGATGTAGCGTGTAAGGGCTTCTTTGGAGAAATTTCACAGCCAGGCTGTGTTTGAATTATAAGATCAGTTCTAGGTAAATAAGAACTTGTTCTCAATGAAGAAAGCTTTTATTGCAACTAAAAGACTGTATTGCAAACCTAGCCTTGTACCATCATGTCTAATTTTATTAAATTACAGCCCCGCACACACAAAAAAAGAAAAGAAACTTTGTAAAAAAAAAAAAATGTAGCCAGTCGTCTGATTTCACAAAATGTGAGAAATAAGGGCCAGCACTGTGGCAAGTTGAAAAAGAGGCTGATGTCATTCCCCGTTAGCAGACTCCATCCCAAAGCCTAAAAGAATAGCAAGGATTGTTTTCATTATTTGGCAACATGTTTCTATTTATTCACAAGGCTAATTTTAAATGGTGCTATTCTGATTTTATTGTTGATATAAGTCTCTATTTCTTAGACTCCTGAATTCTGTCGATCCATAAAAAATAATGAATATGTTGTTGTAAGAAGATGTAATGTTTATTTGGCCAATGCAGTTGACAGAGATTTGTAGCTAAACCCTGTGCATGAAATGAAAATCTTAGGAATGAATCTCAAAATGGTCTTCATTTTTCCTATATCCATCTAGTAGCATAGATATCATCCCAGAAGCGGTTGTCAGAGGCTTCTGTGAGAGCATAGTCCGGGTGATTTCAGGTATCTAGACGTGGTGAGTACAGGGAGGCTATGGGCAGAAACCCTCCAGGGAATCTGGGCATGAAGGAAAGAAAGGCAGGAGCAAGCCTAGCGGTGCAAGATTACCCTGAGCCTCGGACAAGTGTGTGAGGCTGAAGGAGACCCAGAATATTTGTAGGAAGAGAGAAAGGAGAGGCTGATGACAGTTGGTGGAGTGGGGAAAGTTAGCTCAGTAAAGATTCCACCATATGGCGGGGATCTAGCAGGGTGAAGGAACTCTCCTTGAAAGGCGTGCTGCCTGACGGTCTGTGCACCATGGCCTTGCTCTCTCGGGATCTAAAGCAGCTTGTAATAACAGGCGCACATTGGTAATTCCCCTGTTCTCGGGCCAGCACCTGTGCTCTGCAATGGACTCCTCACAGCAGCCCTAGGCAGTGTGGACTGCTGGAAAGGCTCTTGATTGCTGAGGATGGCAAAGCTCAGAGAAAGACAGCATCCGGCTGCAGGCCCCCTCTGCAGTCTGCATGGACCCATTCCCTCGGCAGAGCTGCTGAAAGTGCCTGCAAGCAGCGGTGTCGGCCTCTTACATGACCACCGTTAAGGTCACACAAGTTCTCTCAAGGTCATCTCAATTCCTCATTCACAGGTGAGAGCGTCAGGGCACAATCAGGGTTGGGGGGTGAACTTGCAAATTTCAGAGACACAAGGGAAGCAGACCTGCCCTGCCTAGAGTGAATGTCTTTACAGCTGACATCTGTTTCCCCAGGGCGGGGCGCGGAGGGGGGGTCCTTGCCTGGTCCGCCCAAGCACAGCGCATGCTACTCCCTTTGTCTCCAGGGTTTGCTCGAGAGCAATTTCGTCAAGCTGCAATTTTAAATAGCCAGTGCTTTATTTTTGGAATCCCAGAATGTGAGCCGGGTTTAATGAACCTAAAGCTATAATGTTTTACTTCTCCTTTGATAAAAATTTGTATTTCATATTTTAAAAATTGCACTCATTCTGCCAGTTGGTGTTATCAGCCAAGCATGACCCATCCATGCAGCATTCACAAACTGTACTTTTTCTTGGTCACAAAGACTTTATACTAGTTTAGCCATATGTTGAAAAATCGGAGTGGAGTTGGAATCCTTTCCAGGTGGCACACTTATGAATTAGAGGCGCAAGTCACTCTGAATCCCTAAGTATACCCAGGATCTTTCCTGATCATTGCTAATTCTTAGTCATATTTGGAATGTTGAATCCAAAACTAGGTAATGCTCGCCAAAGACAAGACTGCAGCTCCATTACTGAGTTTGTAAAGGAAAGAAACCGAGTGATATTTCCTCTACACCACAAAGCTGTTTTCTTTAACATGTTGTTGAGGCTTAAAAATTTGTAGCCATTTTAAGGAGAAAATATTTAGTGCTCACTGAAACAAAATAGACATGTGTTTTGCTGTGAAGACATACTTTCTGATTTTATGAAGATGAGATATATTACACAATTTCTTTATAATTTCTTTATAACGTTGTCTGATAATGCATTTTGACTCTCTTAATGTCATTGTAATTTAGGGAGCTGCTATTTTGTTCCCATCTAAGCTTTTTCTTAACCACATATTTTTGTTCTTACACATATCCATTTGAAGGACATCACTTTCACCAAATCTCTGTGTGTTTGTGTCTCTGTGCTTGTCGAAATTAAAATTGTCTTTGATCTTTCTTGCCAAAATGTCTTCCAAAAATTTTAAATCAGTTTGCTATGCATGGCAGTGCATAAGAATGTTCTTTCCTTGTACTGTCTCATCACCAGCACCTATCTCTTTCTATCTATCCAATCTATCCTCTATTTATTATCATCTCTTCTTCCATCTTCTATCTGTCTATCTGATTTGTCTTCCTAATTATCCATCCATCTATCCATCCATTTTGAGTATTTGACAGTCTAATAGATGATACTGGTGAGTGTTTCCTTATGTTTAAATTTGCATCTTTGAATATTATGAACTTTTAAACAATATGTGGTTCATCTTGGACAATGGCTTTTACTGATTTCTCTGTTAAGGGTTTTTATCAATTTGAAAAAAAACTCTGCTTTTATGTTTTAACTTTTAAATTTTCTCAGGCGATGATTTGTAATTTTTCAATACTATTTTTTGAGCCTCGGCACTGTAACTTTTTACACAGCTAAATGTAACAATCTTTTCCAGTATAGGTTTAGCTTTTGGTGTAATCTTCACATAGGTTTCCCCATTTTTCAGATGCTATGAATGTTTCTAAAGTGTATTTTCTTCTATTTTATGATATTGTGATAAATTTGATTCCCTCTGAAACTTATCTGAGGCATTCATCTAATTTATATTTTTCCAAAATGAGTAGTTGTCGCCCCCCAATGACGTTCATTTCACATTGACTCACATGCCCCTGTGATGTTCTTGGCTCTGTTTCAAAGTATCCTATTCTGCTTTATGTATCTATCTCTGTGCTAGTGAAACTATTTTAATATATCCTGAGTTTTGCTTGGAGAAGCCTCCCTCAATCGTATTATTTGTATAAATATGACTACTTTTTCAAATGAACTCTAGGATTATTTTATCATATATATGGTGGTACATGCCTGCAATCCCAGTACTCTGGGAATCTGAGGCAGGAGGATTACACATTTGAGTCGAGTATGGGCAACTTAATGACTTAGTGAGAACTTGACTCAAAAACAAATTATGAAAAAAGGGCCAGGGATGTAGCTCTGTGCAGAGATCTTGGGGATAAATGCTGGCTTGGGTCCCCTTTTATCCCTCCCGCCACACAAATCCTGTTGGGAATTTTACATGTATTGTCCTGAATTGATAGATTTATTTTAAGAAAGGAATGATTGTTTAGAACTCTGGGTCTTTCATATAAAGAGATAGTTTGCACACATTTTGCAGATTTCTTACTGATTCTTAGTTATTTTATATCTTTGGTAACAGGGCCTATCGATACTTTTCTTCAACTCACAAGATTAAAAAAATAACTGCATTTCGTTTTTTCAATTTTTCTCCTACCTTTCAATATGGGACTTTTGCATTCAAACAATAATTTCTATTACCATTATTACTACATCGTCTTATATTGTTATTCTATCTTACTTTTCAACATTTATTGTTTCCTTACATGTTAATACTATTTTAATATTAACTCCAGGATTTTTAACTTTCCAACTCTCAATTTTTTATGCAATTAATTGTTATTTCTTGAAATAATTATTGTGATTTATTTTTCTGCTTCAGTTCATCTTTGAGTGATTTTTCCTTTAGGATGAGTGCATGGAAGTAACATCATAAGAACAGTAGCTTGGGTGCCGAGTAATTTCCGCAATATTTTGTAGCTGGTGTTCTGTTGTGTTCTGACATTTTTGAGGACAAGTTTGATTTATTGTGAGTAGTACTTTAAGTAACTTTCTTTTCCTCCCACTCTGGATGACAGGCTCCTGATCGACATAAAACTCTCTAGTACGTTTGTGTGTATCGGCTCTATTGTTATACTTGTTATTATTAAAGACCTGGAAGTTTATTCTATGTAAAATCTTACGTTACAGGGAAAAAACCTTTATCTAAAAAGTGTTCTTTTACTAATACTTTCCCTCTGTGTGCTCACGGAATTTCTGTTATACAGATGTTGAATTTCCTGAGACTTGGTGCATGTGTGTCAACCTTTTTTGTGCCTCATTGGTCTCTTTATTCTTTAACCTAAAAATTTGGGAAGATAAAAATACTGAAAACAATCATAGACTGTTTCCTGGATTTTCTAATATGCTCCTTGCTAGTGCTTTATTGAAAGGCAACACACACGTATACACACAAAATATCATATTCCCAGTCATACACAAACACACAAATGGCATTCTCTTTTATTCCCTTTTCATAAATGGGTGCTCTCTGTGATGTTGTGTGTTGAGAATTAGACTCTTGGTGGTGGTCTGACCCAAGGGAGGCCCCGTGTGGTTACATTACATGGTAACGATGAAGGCGTCACTCTCCTGAGCATGTGTGCACACAGGCACACGCGTATCTATTTGTCTTTTTTTTTTGTGCCTGTACACGATATATCTTGCTTCTTTTTTTTCTCATTCCCTGCCCTTCCCTTCAGTCTCTCTTCCCCTCTTTATTTACAAAAGTTTTGTTTCCATTTTTCCTTCTATTTGCTCTTTTTTTGCCTTTCTCTTCCTTCTTTCCCCCTCCCCCTCCCTTGTTCCCCTTCCCATTTGAACATTTTCTTCTCATTTCCCAATGTCTATTATACATTTTGGTCCTTATTTACACTTTCGGTTTCTCACAGCAGAGAAACAGTGCAGTAGGCAGTCTTATTGCTGATCCTGAAGAGCAAGGCAGCTGTGCTGGGAGCCGCCTGTGGAGAGGGGCTGCGTACTGCGGAAGCGTGGGGCCTGGAGACCTGCGGGCAGCCTGGGACAACAGCTAGCAAAAAAACTGAGGCCCTCAATTCACCCACAAGGAACTTATTTGTGCCAACCTGAATGAGCTCGGAAGCAAATTCTCCACCCAACGAGCCTCCAGATGACAGCCCACACGGACAGCACTTGGTTTGCCGCCTTCTGAGATCCCAAGAGGAGGATGGAACGGAGCAGTGCTTGGATCCTGGTCTACAGAGATGCTGAGTTACAGGGCATATGCTATTTTAAGCTACTAAATCTGTGGCAATTTTTACATGACAGTAGAATACTGACATACTCTTTACATATCCCTGTTTCTTGAGTTTTCTAGGTAAACATTTGTTCTGATTTTTCAGATTGGTTCATTTCCCCTGAATGTGTAATCTTTTCATATACATGGTGACTGTCTACTGCATATTGATCCATAGAGTTCTGAGAATATTGAGCCCTATGAAAATGGTCTAATCCCCAATAAACAATCTTGATAACTTTTTAGAATCACTAGAAACCAGCTTTGCAAAATCGAAGGGTGAATCTGTGATGCATTGAAAGCATCTGTTCCAGAATGACTCCTCTCATCTCCACCGCATTTCCGAGGCCCTCTGCTTTAACTTTTCCTGTGCAGCCTGAATTTACAGAAGGACAATGCTGCCCAGCTAACAGGCAGCACCAGGAACACTGTGGCAATTTGTACCTTGGGGAGTTTGAGGCTCTGTGGGGCCCCGTGGTTACCTTGAGGAGCAGTGGTACCCTGGGTGGTACCCCCATCTGCCATGTCCAGGGCCCAGATCCCCAAGCTCCCCAAGAGCTCTTCCTCTTGTGAGGAAAGTCGTCTGTGGAAGCCCTCCCCACATGCATAAACACACTTCACAGAGGTTCTCAAAGTCTCTAAAGTTTAGATGGCACCCATTTCCTATTTTCTACCGTGGGCGGGTTTTCTCCATTTTTTAAATCCCTCTGAACATCTGAACATTAAATGCATGGGATCGGTTCAATCTCTCAGCAGATATTCTTTAAACACTAATATGTAAAAGGAATCTGGATTGCTACCTTACATTTTAATTATCTAAAATCTTTAACAGGGGATAGCAAATGGAATTAGCTTCTCTTTGGTGTTTCAATATGAATATGTGAGTATGAGGTAGTCTAAAACTTGCAGTGTTATTATTATTACATTTGGTTTTTGAAAACCTAAATATTAAATCTTGTCTAAACCTAATCCATGAATATCTAGTTATTTTGTGGTCATGCTCCTCAGCCATGGGCTGTATTGGAACAGTCCAGGAAAAGCTGCGATCCTTCCTTCAGCTTGTCAATCTTACATCCCTTACCACTGCTTGCTCTCCTGGGAGCCCACGCTTCCCTTGGCCTCAGGGCCTTTCCCATCTACTGGACTTTGTTGTTCCACTGGGCAACAGCAATATCCTTTGTGGGCGTCTTACTGATGTGCAGAGACTTTCCCCCTCCTTTATGCCCCATCTGCTCCTTTTGCCTCTTGCTGGGCTTTGCATCTTTCTGGCATCATCCTGGGCTCTCCAGTAACTGTAAAAAAGTTCACACACTGTCCTCTTTGCAGTCCTAGAAAAGTCAATTTAATGCGGGAGCCTCTGTTATTCTTCCGCTTAGAAAAGAATGTTGCCCCCATCTAAGATTGTTAGGCTTCAGTTATTTCCCCCAGTGGGCTTAACCTTCTCAACAAAATCCAGGGTGGGGATCTCTCCTGTTTCTGAGGATCCTGACATACAGAACATACGTTGGCTATTACCTTGGCGAGAAGGGGGGCAGCCCTCCAGGAGACTGCCCCAGAATGGGGGCTTGTCTCTACAAAGAGGGGAGAGAAGAAACTGGGAAGCAGCCTTTCTAATATTTGACTAGTAGTTTTAAATCTGTTGAATTTAATGATTAAAGTTGGTTCATCATGCTTTTTATCTCCTTTGAATGCTTCTAGTAATTTTTTTTTTTTTGTGAGTTCACCCCAGAGAGCAGGAGAACAATTTATAGAACACAGAACCTGTCTGCTCTCCCTGAGGGGTTGGGAAGCAAAGTAAATTCCAACCTTTTCTGACTCTATTGCATCAAAATCAACCAAAACCTGAAAACACAATTTCCAAAAACAAATCATTCCACTGGCCAATCTTCCATTGGTTGAATTGAAAAGGAGAAATAGTCAGGAAAACCACCAGAAACAAACCAACCACACATGGTGACTATGTCCGGGTCTGTAGAGGAATGAGGGGCCAGCTAGAGCCCGGCCTCACAGAAGTGAATGACGCTTTTTGCAACTTGCTGATATTTTTCTCAAATATGTCCTCATTCAAACAATATGATTTCTATTTCTATGACACAGTTCTTTCAATCTTTGCATGATATGAAAGTGTCAACGATTTTATGTCTTGGTAATGCATATTATATCTTGGCTACATCAGACTTTTTATAATTTAAATCCCTAGAAACTAAGACCACCCTCTCTTAGATAATAAGTCAAAAAAATAGTTTCTTAAATTGTTAACTAAAAAAAATTTAATAAAAATTCTAGTCTCATTGTAACTGTTCAGATTCTTTGTGTTATTGGCAACTTTCAAGGGAGTCACTTGAATTATTTTTCTTCAAACTGTAACCATTCATATTTTTTAAATTGTGCTTTTGGTATTCCGGCTTGGAGCATGAGAATAATTACAACAATTAGAAATACATTAAAATTTTTAAAAGTAATAAAAACATGAAAGCTAGGAAATATAGATGGTATATATAAATGGCAGTAGGTGGAAATGGTCAATTAAAGATATCAAAGTATTTATGTGGGTCTTAAGTGTCTTCATTTTTGGCAACTAAGAGGTGATGATTTGAAAATGATCTATGTCCTAATATTAGAAAATAAGAAAATTCTAGTTACTACTTCCTTCTACTTCTCATTGTCCCTCATTGGGCTACTTATCCAAGTTGATACCAAAAGGATGTTGTGACCTCAGGTGACAGCATGGCAGCCGTGGCACATTCCAATTCGTAGGAGGGTGTGATTGAGTTTCTGCCTCAAGAATGGTCTTGTTTTATCTTGGCCATGACCACATGGGATTACTAGGAGGTTGCTCTTGTCTCCCCAGCACAGTGATAGTTTCATGAATGTAACTTTCTCTCTAGAGAATGCGTATATCTCCAAATCCCAGTCCTGGCATCTTAGTCTCACCAGGAATCCACCAGAGCCCCTTTAGGCTATAGCCAATTAGGAACAACGCAGCAAGAGTCTTTGGGTGGGATGTGCTCACAATGCTTTAGAGAAAATGAAAGAAATAAGCTGACACCGTGCTTCAGTCAAGCATTTGAAATTAGTTCAAATCTAATACTTCAATACAGAATTTTGTTTGGGAGGGACAAATCCTACCCTGTCATCACAAGACAAAGTGAATAATTCTCCAGTGATTTTATAAAATTTCAAGATCACGAGGAGCCCATTGATCTATTTTCCCCTCTCCTGTTTATCAAGAACAGTTTTCTGCATTTTCATTAGCCTCGTAATTGAGTTCCAAGAAGAAACTCAGTGAATGCCCTGTTTCCTGACCTGGTAGTTGGAGGAGGTGGAGGTCATGGTGGGCATGGTCTAGTGATACTCTCTCAGTTACACTGATAACGAGGACTATAGAGACACATGTAGAGATTTCTTTAATCTAGGACATTTCCAGTTTCTTTAATCTAGGACATGCCATCTGTTCTAGATGCCTTTGCATTTCATATACACCGACACATGTGCATTTGTCTGTTGCCTCATCGTAGGCGATCAACTTCTAGGCCGGAGATCCAACATCAGATGAACTCTGCTCAGGTTTAAGCTTTGAGGCCACTTTGAGAGGGTTAACAGGGGGTGATAACTGGAAAAAATCTCTGTGCCAATGAATTCATCAGGATAAAGGACTTAACCTTTGACCGAATAAGATGACGTTTTTATAGCATGGAGATTCTGACACATTTACAAAGTCCTGCTGATTTCAGATCCACTGAAATTTATTTTTCCTTTCATGTCTGCTCAGGCAAGAGAGACACAGTAGAAAGAAATCTTATCAGACGGCAAGTTAGTTACTTTCGGTTTCAATAATTGTAGATTTCAGAGTATCAATTTCTGGTGCTCTAAAGCATGTCCACCTTTTTGCTTCTACAAATTGATTAAGCTTTTTATTTGATATCACAGGAGCCTCTGGAGGATTCTAACCTATATTTCAACCTTTGAAGAAATTCATGCCCAAGATATTGCTGCTGGACAATCTTCAAGGTCATTAACATAATGCTTAGAAATTTTGAGCCGAAGGTAGATTTAATCAGAGCCTGTTTCCATGTGTCTCCTCATTGCGTGATTCAAAAACTGTTTTGCCTTTCAAGTGCCTTAGGAAGTCAGCCTTTATTATATTTGCTTTGCACCTTTAAATGCAGGCAGCCGAGGGGATTTTATGACAAAATAGGATAAAATTGATGTCATAAAATAATAACATTAAACTAGCAAAAAAGGGTATAACTGTTGAAGGAAAAAAATTGAAGAATAATTTTTAAAGTTCTTTATGATTCTATATAAAAAAGTATCCCAAAATCTTGGTCAGAATTAAAAAAAAAATAGATGTAAAGACGCTGTAGACACCACTATAGAGTGGGAAGGGTTTTGTGAGAGGGCAAATGATCTATGAGACTTTCAAGATGGGTGTGTTGTACCGAGAAATTTAGATATGAAACTGATGGAGACACTCAGTGACAAAGTCTGAGTTGCTAGTGTCATATATATCTTTTGAGTAGCTCAGGGTGGAGTAAAAATAAGGTTGCCTACATTCTTGGGGTTGGCTCATAGGTAAAAGTGACTGATAAAGAAAGATAAGGAATTAAATGTAAGTTTGGAAAGTTAGAAACTATGCTTTAGTTTTTGTAACTACTCACATTTCAGAGAACGAAATCTTGCCTAGGAGCCCGACCACCACCTGCCGGTGACCTGGTGGAAGGACCACGTGCTTGAGAAGGGCGCTACTGGGCGCCACTTCAGGTCACGCTCAGTCACTGTGTTACAGAAAAAATACATGGTACTAATTTACCATGAAATGTCTCACCCGACTCTTTTTCAGATACTTGTACATGAAAACAAGGTTTGGAGAAAAATTACACTTCAAAACCCTCATTGTTAATAAGGAAATTTAGATTTTAATTCCATCGACCTGCTGCAATAACAACTTCTTTGTCCAGAAATGTACATTACAAACCAACCTGTGGATTGAACCCAGGAATCAAGCTGCCCTCCACCCCAAGTTGCAGACATTTTTTGAGAAAATACTCCAAAAGAATGAGCTACAATGAAAGTGGTTTTAGAGAAAATAAATAAAATGAACTTTTAAAAATAAATAAAAAGTTAAAGACAATTCATGACTTAATGGCTACTTTACTTTGAATAATAGTACCATGTGATTTCTGGTTATGCATGGAATTTGTCCTTTTTCCTCTTTGGTTCTGTCAGTTTTTCTCCTGAAATTTAGTATTATCTTACTAGGTGCATCATATTTAAGATTGTTATATATGCTAGGTGATGAATAAGGCCTGTCTTTTGTTGTTGTTATGTAATATATCTCATTATCTCTTATAGCTTTCTTTGCCTTGGAAGGTACTTTGATTTTTAGCATAGTCACACCAGCTTCCTTATGCAGTCTACTTTGTTCCTTCTTTTTTCTTTCTAGTGATTTGTCTCTGTATTTAAGATTGACCTCTTGTAATAGCTATATAATTGGGTCATTCTTTCTATCTATTAAATAATCTCTGTCTTTTAATTAGATGTGTTTAGATAATTTACTTTTAGTGTAATTATTGACACCACTGAATTTTTCAATCATCTTGCTTTATTTTCTATCTTTTTTAATTCTTTTGCTCCTTTTCTGTCTTCTTTTGTGTTAGTTAAAATGCTTTATTTTATTTCATTTACTGGCTTCTTTTTTATTATTTTTTAATTTATTTTAATGGTACATTTTAGATGTACATAGTGATAACTTTCATCATAGGGGATTTGTACCTGTACATGACCTATCTTGTTGCTCCTTTTTTCCCCATTCCCCTCCCCTCCCTTCACCCCCTCCTCCCCCCTATTTACAAAATCTTTGCTTCCATTTTTTCCTTCCATTTCTTATTTCTCTTGTCCCTCTGTTCCTTTCTCCCTCCCTTGTTCCTTTTCTCATTTGGACATTTTCTTCCCTTTCCCAATATAATACATTTTAGTCTTTATTTACACTTTCAGTTTCTCACACCAGAGAAACTATGCGGTATTTAAACATGTGTGTCCGATTTATTTAACTTAAGAGTATGGTCTCAAGATGCATCCATTTACCTAGGAATATCTCAAGCTTATCATTACTGGCTTCTTAATTATACCTCTTTGATTATTTTTAATGTTGCTAACAATGTGCATGTTTAACTACAAGGATCTATCTAATCTGCGAACTTCATTTCTTCAGATGTCATTCCTGTCACATTTGGTATTTAACATTTTTTACTTTACACTTTTTCTTTTCATTAGATACTTGTTATTTCCCACTTCACTTTTATATTTTATCATGTAAACATGTTGTAGCTACACAATAGTATAACCTTATTCAACTGTACACTGCATGCAATTACTATCATCTTTTACTTATAGCTAAATTATAAACCCTACCATATAATATTTTTATTCTGGCTACAAATGTTCAGTCTTCTTTTAAATAAATTATGATGAGTTAAAAAAAGCATTATTTAAAAATATTTACCTGCCTATTTACCAGTTTAACTTTTTGCTTCCTTTTTGTAGCGCCAAATTTTCCATCTGTTTCTTGTTTGGTCAAAAGGATATTTCTTAGAATTTATTGTAGAAAGTTTGCTGATAATGAATTATCTCAGTTTTTGTTTATCTGAAAGCATCTTTGTCTTAGAAAGACATTTTCAATAAATGTAGACAGACGTTACTACTGTTACTTGTTCGGTACTTCAAACAGTGTTATCCCATTGTCTGTGGCCTCCATTGTGTCTTGTGAGAAATTAGTGCAATTTCTTATCCTTGTTTTCAGTGTGAATAATATATTTTCCTCTGTGGTGGACTCTCTGTGGGCAACTTGAGCAGGAACGCCCAGCTGGACTGAGTTGGTGTGGTTCTGGGCATAGTTGATCCACCTGAGAATTATTGCCAACACAACCTAAAGGAGAACAGGAGCAGAAGATAGGAGCCGGCTGTTTCCCAGGAGAAGCTCTGTTGTGGCTGGTTCTCATGAAGGGAACTTGGCTATTTTCATCACAGGAGGAGCTCAGAGCCTTGCTGTCATCGGGGATGGCTGCTATTTGCTTCGGGGGTGCTCTGGTCTTCATCTTTGCTACGAGCATCATATCCTGGTTCCAGTATAAATTTCTTCTCCCTTTTAGGGCAGACACAGAGGTACATGGGACATTGCCGGGGGCTCCCAGCCCCTGATTGGATCTTTCAGGTCTCCAGTGCATAGATAGATGCTCTGCACTCTTCCTGCATTTGGCTTGTGTGTGAAAACGTAATTTGTAAATGTCCTGGAAGTTTTGGTGTTGCTGAGTGGTTTGCAAATCTGCTCTGTTGCAAACCACTGGCTCCAGAAAAGTAACTACTACATCCCCTTCTTTGTTGCTTTCATTTTGTCTTTGTCTTTAATATCAAGTAGTATGACTGTAATTTGTCTTGGTGTGATTCTCTCTGTGTTGATCCTACTTCAGATTGCCTGAACTTCTTGAGTCTGTAAATCAATTTTTGTTCATCAAATTTCTGCTATGTTGATTCATTATTTCTTCAAATAATTTTTACTGCCCCAACCATACTCTCTTCTCATTGGGAGATTCCAAGATCCTTTGATATTATCCCATAGAGACCTCCACAATTAAGTTTAGTTTTTCTTCAATATGATTTCTTTTGCTAATCTTTTTAGAAAATCTTTAAGATTGTAAAATTCCTATTGCTTTGCATAAGCATTCTCTCACTTTTTAGTTTGCTATTCCCAATCTGCTTTTATGCCCAGCCAGTGAGTTTCCAATTTCAGTTATTTACTTTACAGATCTATAATTTCCATTTGGTTTTATCTCATACTTTACACTTATCTGTTTATATTTATTATACATTTATTTGTGAATCCTATATTTTTCTTTATCATATCATTTTATTTTACTTGATTCTTAGAATATACTTATATTAACTGCATTATAGACTTTGTCTCCTGTAATCGGAATCTAGACAATCTCCAGTTTAGTTTTATTGCTTGGATTCAATTTTTCTTTTTCTTTCTACATTTAGTGATCTTTGAACCCTGGGCATTGTAAATTTTTTGTTGTAGTAGTAACTCTAGATTCTGTTACCTATCTCTGAAGAGCACTAATTCTTGTTCTAGCAGGAAATTTAGATATTGACTTATTGTATTGTCTTGTGCAGGCTTGGTTTTATGCTTTGTCTGCACGGAAATGTGGACAACATTGGTGCTTCCCAAGCTAGTGTGACTTTTAGAATATAATATCAAAACATTGTCTCCCTGGAGGTAATACCTGAGTTGGAATTTTTGGTGTTGCTGGGGTGACCTAGAATACCTCTAGGATGAAATCTTTACTCAGCACAAGTTGAGGCCTTTTTGGTGTCTCAGCTGTATGCCACATGGTTACAGATGTGCTTCGGAGCTCTCTTCACTCTGTCACGGCCTGAACTTCAGTGTCCTCAGAATTGATGCTCTTTTGCCACTGCTTGACCCCTAATGTCTCTGTGCTGCTTCATTTGTTATCTTATTTTGCAAATATTCTTATTTCAGATACAGACCAGCAAGTATCTCCTAAATGGATCCTGGGACTCCCTCGCACATCCTCCTCCCACGAGATGCCATCCCTGACCCACAGATCTGAGCCACTGTTGCTGTCCTTTACTCTGATCTATGCCAGACTCAGTGGAACTGCCACACTCTATGGCATGGCTGAGCAGCAGTCCCCTTGGTAGGGGGCCAGGGGAGTTGTGGAGATCTTGTTTCTCTGCTCTTGAGGGTCTTCATCTGAGGCTGCCAGTTCAAGTGCTTGAAAACAACCACCTCAAATGTTCTATTCAGCATCATGATTGTTTGTTGGCTACAGAGTTCATTTGGTAGCAGAGTTCATTTGGTAGCACTTCAATACAGGTGGCAGCAAATTAGCTTCATTATCTTTTAACAAGTATCCTAAAGTTTTAATATATGCATACTAAAATTTGTAAAAAAAAGTATAATTATAGATAAATCACAAAAGGCAATTACAGTTACATAAAAGAGCATAATTATAGAAAACATTGACAACACGCACAAAACAATTTAACAAAATTCAGAATGTTAAGATAAAAAGAAATGGGAAAAAAGTGATTTTACTCTCATTCCTGATTTTCCTTGGCAATCAAGTTCAATAGATAGTATCTGAAACTAAACATTCAGGCTTTAGATTATATTATTAAAGTTAAAAGTTTTATATTATAGAAGTTAAAATTAGAAAACCAGTGAGAGAAAGGAAGGAAAGGTGGAGGTAGTGGAGGTAAGCACAATTCCTAATTTTATATAAGGTCAGCAGATAGGATATATAATGGGAAAATCTAGAAATAAGAGTGTAACTTCATTATTTAAAGTAGTAACTCCCAAAAGAGCCAAAGAAAGAAAGAAACTATTGAAGTGGTTATTTCTGGAGTATGAGGGAAGGGTGAGAGAAGAAAGAGTTTGTTTTAATTTTGATGTTTTACTACGAGTTGAAATTTCACAGAAGTAATGCTTATTTACTGCATTATGAATGTGCAGTAATATGCATTTACTCTTCCTTGTTTATTTTACTAGATAGTAGAAAGGACTGTAGGTACATGTGTGTATATTTCTTTACATAAAAAGTATAATCAAATACAGCCAATACCGTATTCTGCGTTTGGTTCTCAGCAGAGGCAAAATCACTCCTCCAATCCGAGCGTCCTATCGGAGCCTGGTCCCTGCACGTGTGCCAGACTATGTCCTTATATGTCAGAGTGTCATCATGTCAATACAGTTGCACACAGCTGAAGAACACCCCACAAGTCAGCTTTCCTGTGGGGTTCCAGACACGGTTACTATGGGCTTTCAGATGTTTGGATTTTGGGAAATATAAAAAATATTAACTGAATTTGTCACATTTCAAGGAGAAGACAGGGACAGAGTGTGAATACCTAATTGCATCTTCTCAGTGCCTTCTCTATCTTCTGTCTTGCATATCGCCTGATTCCTTGCTCTTCCTGGAGTCTCCGAAATAATAATGAAAAGAATGAAGACTCAATTAAAAATGCCTTTTACTGTGTGTCTGTCCTTGGCAGGGCAACGCGGCACTCTGTGCTAAAGCGAGACTTTAGAAAGGCTGTGCAGGTTTAGAGGCTCAATTAAACGTTCCAAACGGTTTATTCTCTGGCAACGCGCTCAGCAGCTCGGCAGCTCAGCAGCTCCTTTAAGATGGCATCAACCTTTATGATTGGAAACTCGGGTTGGAAGTCTAGGTTGTCATTGAAATAAAATAGGAGCTTCCTCAGCTTTATTAGGGAGTTTTTTAGGGTTTGCCATTCGTTTCACCTTGACATTTATGCTAAAATTTAGAATGTTTGATCTTTCCTACTCTAGTTCCTTTTCCACTAAATGGGGGAAACCATAAAATCCTCGCGATCGTTGTGAGGAGGGAAAAAAGGCAGCTTCAGAGCTGCTTCTCTACAGCTCACTGCAGGGGAATTGTGATTTGGGGCAATGGCAAAGCCCTTTTGGGACAGATAGGAGTAACACTGGAGAACCCAACTTCCATAATTTTGATAATAAAATGAAAATGAAAATTATTCTGTACACATTTCAAACCAATTCGTATCTACATTTGCCTTTACTCTAATAAAAAAAGGGGCATAAAACCTAGGTAGCTTTCTCTGTGAAGAAATAATTGTGTACGAAGGTAGTCATAGATCCGTCTCCACTTTCCTTTCTGGAGAGTGAGCTGAAGTGGACCCTCAGCACCCATCAGTGTGCTGTCACTTGACCCTGGTTATCCCTGGAGCTATGGGGGAAGGGAGCCCGGGTTATCTGTATGTGTGTGGCCACAGGTGGGAGTCTAGCTAGGAAAAGAGGGCACAGTACTGTAGAAGAAAGTGCAATATCACTTTCAGCAGAATAGGGGTCAAAACGGGCTTTTGGGGTGTTCTCTTTAAAGGATCTCATTGCAAGTCAAAATGTCCATGACCAAATGAGCTGGAGGGATGACAACCTCTTTTCTCGTGTGGTCAGACTTCAGTGAAGAACTTCTAGCTCAATTTGAAGGTGATAAGGGTATAGAATTCAAGACAAAAAATAATTCTAAACCATGAAATACAAAAATATATGCATGGTGAAATTAATTTAGCGTCTTTCTAGATTTTCTAATTGTGCAATTCTCGGGTGCATTGATTTAAGTGTTCTGTCTCCATCTCTGTTTCTTTCTTTGTCGGGCTCTTTCTGTAGGTCTCTCCCAACCTTCTCTCTCTCTCTCTCTCTCTCTCTCTCTCTCTCTCTCTCTCTCTCTCTTTCTCTCTGCACATGTTTGTCTGAGTTTGCGGCAAGCCAGCAGCAACTGTAGGTTAGTGTCAATAAACTGGAGGCAGCAATGGTAAGGTGAATCAGACATTTCCCAGAAACGATGCCTATCTGGGGACTGATAAGATTCGGAGGCACAGAGAGGATATTCTGCAGGTGAGAGTCCGGACTGCGGCCTCCTTGCCTCACCGGTTGCCTTCTGTGGGCTGGCTCTGTATCATGAGAGGATCAGGAAATGGAGTATAATCTATTGCAGGGTTCTTAGAAGGAAGCATGCAGAATGTCCACTTTAAGGTACCGATAGATAAAGAAAGACATTTGAAAATAAGAATCAGAACCGAACAGGAAATGCCAAAAGGTTAGGAGCAGAAGTATGCTTTTAATTAGAGAAATGGTATCCCCTAGATAATTTTTAAGGCTTTAATAAATCTGTTTTAAAATTCTAAATCTTCTGGTTTTAGAATTGCTTTAATACTAATTTATACTGTAAAAGTAACACTTGAAAATAGCCTAAAAGGTCACCGTGAAGTTAAAAACAAAAATTAAATACTATATCTGTCTTGATATCTCTAGTTTTACTTTAAAAAATTAATAATTCTTCAATTTTGTTTCTTGTGTGAACTCTCAGAAATTTTATTTCCTTGCAGACTCTCTCTCTGTTTCCCTCTCTCTCCCCCTCCCTCTCTCTATGTATCTATCTCTTTCTCTGTCTGTCTCTTTCTCTGTCTCTCTTTCTCTCTCTTGCTCTCCTTTCTCCTTTTGACCTTCCAGGAGAAATAAAAGAGTAGGATTGAACTGTAATATCATTTTAAATCTGAAGTTTTGATCTAATGCCATAGCATGAAGTTCTTTGCATTCTACTTTATACAGATTCCCCTCGATGTAATGGCATTATAGGAGACAAAGTACACAATTGCCTACGATGCATTCGGCATTCTGGCTTTTGCTAGCTTGTTGCCTTTTTAAACAATGTTAGTATACAATATACAGCTGTGAACTTTAGCTAGAGAATCAATTCCTTAAAGTGGAACTAATGGGTTAATTTCATTTGAGAAAAATAATCCCATTTTTATAATCCTTTTAATCCCATCAGTCTTGCTCATTTGAGGGTGCCTAGGTAACAATTCTTTTCTAAATACTGCTTCAATTTGTATTTCTTTAATTATACATTAAGTTGAAAGTCTTAGATTTTATTCACTGTGTGTATTTACTTTCCTATTTGGCACCTATCTTCATTTTTCTAATGATTGTTTCTTTTTTCTAACGATCTGTGTGACATTTTACCCCCTACATTACAAAAGTTTCTCTTAACTAAATATCTTTTCCTCAGATTTTTTTTCTTTTGATTTTATTTCTGATACAGTATTTCAAATTCTATATCACAAAATAAGTGAACTTTTCTGGTTCTAGATTTTGAGTTTTATTGAAAAGAAAAGTCTAGCCCATTTCAGGATAATATTAGAAATGAAGATCTTGTTAAATTTTTCATAGTTTTATATTCATTTTTACATTTAGATGTTTGATTTATCTGGAAATAATTTTAGTGAAAAAAGAGAGGTAGGAATTCAAAATGCCTTCTTTTTGATCTTTTCCTTATGGATTTGAAATGCCACCTTTATCATATTTAAAACTCCCAGATGTGTTTTGTTTATGCTGGCCTTTGAAAAACCTCCTAATTCAGTACCTATTACTGGGTCTATCCTTAACTATTTGATTTTTTGCAGTTTTCAAATGTATATTAACATCCATTAAGGCTAGTGTGTGTTAGTTTATTTTTTTTTGAGAGATTCTCTGGTTTTTCTCATACTTTGGTTTTTTCTCTATAAATTTTAGACCAGCTCATCTTTCCCAGGAAAACCTCACTGGTGTTTGGAATGGAATTGCAAAGCATTTACAGATGAAGTCAGAAGGAACTGACATTTTTATGATGAGTCTTTCTAGCTAATTACAAAATGTGTCTTTAAATATTTTCAAGATTTCTTTTATGTCTCCCAGTAGAAGTTTGTTTTTGTTCATCGTTGTTAAATTTCTTCATAATATTTAAGAGTATTATTTCCCTTATTGTTTTATTCCCTAACTTGTTATTTTTCACATACAGCAAAGTTGCTAATTTTATATGTCATGGTTTCCCTAGCCATGGGTAAGAAATTTTATTACTATTTGTATTGATTTTATCAGTTGCTTTTCTGAACAGTTTCACATACACAAGCATTATCAGCAATTAACAATAACTATTTTAAATTCTGATTTTTGTTTTCAACTATTTGTTTAGTGCACTGGTACTTTTGGAACAATGTTGTTTTGCTCTTAGTGCCAAGTAGGATTATGAAGAACTAAAGTGACAAAGTGCACGGGACACTGTCTATCCCAGAGGTGGCTCCCAGTCAGTGCCACCACTCACTGTGGGCAGGCCCAAGAAACATCCCTAGGAACACGTCTGGACTGAGCACAGACTGCATGCCTGCCACGTTGTGCATGCCAGGACTCCACGGTGAACGAGACTAACTTGTTGGCCTGCCGCCGTAAGGCAGAGACATCCATAGAGTCTTGCAGCAACCCAGGGAGGATGAAATCACTGGTGTTTAGTGAAGAAACTGAACAATCCTAACCTTCTTTTAGAATGTTGAATAAAAAATACAAAAGGTACATTCTGTATAAAGCCAATACCAAGGCAAGATTACAGGGTAAAATTATGGACTTAGGTATTAATTTAGATGTAGGATCGGGATGGATTGTTTGGAAGTTTTTAGTTTGTTAAAAATTTGTATTTTTTCATCTATAAGGCCATGGGATTTATTGAATTTTATTTTCTTCTAGTGAGATGATTATATGAATATGATTTTTCTTCCATAGTTTGTTTTTGAGGTGCATAACCTGAACAGATTTGATAAGAATAAATCATGTCTATAATTCTGAGATAAATCCTACTTTGGAAGGCCAGTTTCGGCTATATTGCAATATTCGTTTGCCACTATTGTACTTGGGATTTTAAAATCTGTGTTAATAAACAGTTCAGTTTTTCTCATTTTCAAAGTTGTTTTCCAATTTGAATTTTAAGAGTATTTTAAAATCATAAATGAGTTGAAGAATTTCTTTACTCCTCTATTCTCTAAAAAGTTTGTAAAAGACACAAATTCTTTGTTCCAAAAAATCTAATGAACTATGGAAATAAAACTCTAGAACTGTTTGGATCTTTGTCTTTTTAAAACTATTTATTTTGCATAGGGTTTTTAAGGAAAATTTGTGGCTACTGATTGTTTCCATGGTTATTGTCAAACTGTCTTACAATACCTAGATAGGGAAGGATTTAAAAACAGAAAAAGCCCTACTAATGAAAGAAATTTGATAAACATAGCTGCATTTAAATTAAATATTTCTGCTTGACAAAAGATTTCATGAACAAATGTAAAAGGTAAGACATAATTTAATAGAAGGCATTTAAAACTATTAGGGGTTGAATTGTGTTCTCTCCAAAAAAGATATGTTGAAGCCCTAACCTCTAGTACCTCCAAACTTAGACATACTTGGAGACGGTGCAGTTGCAAATCTAATTAGTAAGGTTAGAACAAGGTGAGTTTCTAATCCAATAGGATTGGTATACTTATAAAGAGAGGGAGAGGAGGGCACACATGAACTCAAAAGAAGAAGGCCACACTACAACAGAGGAAGAGACTGGAATACTGCTTCCATGAGCCAAGGAACACCTAGGCCACCAGAAATTGGGAGATGGAGGAAGAATATTCCCCCCGAGGCTTTGCAGAGACCAGGGTCCCTCAGACACTTTACCTTAGAACTCCCAGACTACAGAACTGTGGAAATAAGTTTCTATTGTTTACTCTTGTTACAACAGCTCTAGGAACCTAATGTAACAAAATATATACTTTCTAGAGTCTGTGTCCAGAATATTTTAAAAAATATGACAAATCAATAAAAAGACAAACTACTCAATATAAACATGGGTAAAGTATATAAATGGGAATCTCGTCAATGCATATACTTTTCTGGTAATAGGTTGCTATTAGAAACTATACCCCATGAAACAGGGAAAAGAGAATTTGTATAACAGTAATAATGATGGTGATGATTTATATTTTAATAATTCAATTTTATTATTTATACATTAACACATTATATTATTAACACATTAATAATAATAACTTTCATTCACCTGTTCGAGTATCCAAATCATAACCTCTGTTTTATCCTCGGCTGAGATCTGCAGGTGGCCCTGCGGACAGTGATGAGCTAGGTCTTTGGAGATGTGTGGTCTTTGGCCTCAAGCTGCTCTCTTTATGCCAGGTCAAGTTGCGAGCTGGCTCAGTACAATGTAGAAATTTCACCACAAGGTGCAAGGGTCCCGTCCTCCTCCCAGGTCAGGTGGGCCCCCAGAGGTCACCAGGCTCCATGTCTCCATGTTTTCCACTCTGCCCTTGGCACAGCACACAAGCCAGACAGCAAAACCCAAGTTCAGCATTTCCCCTTCGTGGGAGGCCAGGGCCGTCACTCTTAGGTACAGGAATAGACACTGTTTGTACATGCTCAGCTGGGGCTCCTCTTCGTTCGGTATGGGAGGCTGCCAAGTTGACTTCCTCCTGTTTTCCAGGTCTCACCTCATTCTCTGCCCTGTGAGCTCCGTGAAGTCAGGAACACCTCTCCAAAGACACCCAACCTGGACGGCTGTCCTGGCAATCATGCCTGCCAGTCGCGCAGAAAATTGGTGGAACTGAAGCCAATTTCCTCGTGTTTTTCTCCTTCCACTGTATTCTGCGGTTGTCTATGACTTTCTCCCAGGGATTGAAGTAATCTTCCAAATGGCCCCTAGTCAAGGTCAACAATCAGTTTCATATCAGCTCACTGGAAGCAGCGAGGGGCGAGCACACCTCCAGGAAGCTTCCCTTTGCGATCCTCACGCAGCAGTTGGCTTGCACAGCAGCTGGAGTAGAGGTGAAGATCTGGAAAAAAGATCCTGCCTCTGTTTAGAAATGTGCACCTGATACCCGGAGGACCCGGTGGGAGGTTCGTGGAAGCATGTGTATCTTATGTTCACAAAACACTCCCTCCTCTCATCTGTATGAGACAAGCGCGACCTCTACTAAGTGCACAATTTCGTGATTAAGTGTGCAAAGTCTAGTGGGGCAAGGTTGTAGCCTGCACTCCTCCAGCCGTGGTCTAGATAATTTCCCGCTTTCTCTGTGAATTCTAAATTCTCTTTGAAGCTTCTAATGGGCCAATGTTCAAAGGGTATTTTTGATAATTTATGTCTGGCTTTCAGGGCAAAGCGACAAGACTGGAATCAAGATGCTGGCTCAGAGTTCATTGAGACATTTTCTCCTGGTAAGTGGTCCCCGATGTGGAATCAACACTGAAAGATGCTCTCAGGCGGGAAGACCCTTCCCTCACTCCTGCTCTGCCAGAGGATCCTGCACAACACCAGAGGAGGAGAGACACATTCATTTGTTTTGCCCCCTTTGGCTCTTGGTAATTTTTCCTCAAGAAGAAAACTTTCCTCAAAAGTTTAAGCTCTGATACTATTAAGTTCTATGTGATAATCGTTCATTTGATTTTTATCAATTAAACTCGCACCTCATATGTAGATTTTTACCTTAGGCGACCCTTTTGATTCTTCTAGTCAATTGCAAATTTAACAAAATGTCACGTGCATATATTCCTTCTTGGTAATTATCTGGTTTATGTGCTCCTTCCTGTTCCCTTCAGGAACTTGCTGGTGAGATTTCTGCTCTCCTGGGTTTCAAGGAGGTGAGAATTAAACTCCATTTGGTGTTGAGCTGTTGGTTAAGACAATGTCCTCAGGGCTGTGGGGTTTGTTAAGTGTCTTCCTGATCCTCTCTGTATTCATTTGGGCACAGGTGTATTTCCTGATCTGTCCTGTTGGGAGACTTGTGCTGGGGTCAGATGGGAGCTGCTCGACAGAGGCCACATGGGTACAGCTCCTTTCCTCTGTAAGCAACTGGCTGAGATGGCACCAGGCCCAAATCCACAACCAGGGATGCTCAGCTTGGATCCCTTTCTTACCATGTGGCTAAGGTTGCAGTTTGGAGGCTGAGAGGGAGATATAGTTAAAAGTGAAGATGTTCTTAGATTAGGAATAAGACTCTTTTCAGTGTGAATTATGGGAGATGGTCAGCTCTGGAACCAGGGACCAGGTGGGAGCTTTTCCCACATACCACTTGTGGACTCTGGCCTCGCACAGGACAGTAAGAACTTTTCCTCATCTGACTGTGAGTGCTGCCAAGGTCCCAGGGATTCATTTTTATCTTCCTCATCCTCTTTGCATTTCAGCATCTTGTGTGCTCTGCAAAGGACGCTCAGCCTCTGACCCACCCTCCCTTGCTGGGGGAAGGATAAGTTGATTTGTTGTCTGGTGTGGCTGACTCTCCCCAACCCCTTGTGCTGCCCACAATCCTATTTCTGATTCTCATTTTTGATGAGGCCTCTCCAGCTTCCGAGTCTGTGCTGGCTTGAGGATTGACTTGGAGGGGCATGTCCTGTGTCCTACTCCACTTTGAGTATGTCTGAGGAAGCCTCCGGAGCTGATTAGGATGGAGGAAAAAAGGTTGTCATTGCCAGGCACCTCCTGGTGGGAGGCAGTGTGCTGAGAGTTTCTCATACTTTACACTCGATGAAGTTTTTCATCTTTTCTTCGAAAACAAGGAAACTGAGTCATAGAAAGTGAGTGACTCGGTGGTGGTGAGTACCCATGACAAGCTGCATGACTAGAACTTGAACCTGGCATGGCTTTAGTGCCCTATCTGTACCACATGCTCTGTAGACTGGGCAACAGTGTGAAATGAAGCCCCGAGGATGCCCTCTAGTCAGATCCCAGGGCACGCCTGGTGCTGTGGACCCAGCTAGTTGTTGGATCCGGCTGGATTTCACCAAGTCAAGCCTGTAAGTTCAAGTCCAGTTACAGTCTGTAAGGTCCTTGTTTCCTTTTGCTTTCATTCCTTCCTCCTTGTCTCTGCTTCTGTCTTGGCATCTGCCCTCCTTGTTGCCATACAAAGTGACCCACAGTTCCCTCTGAGGCTGATGTGTCCAGTGTCACCGGGAGAAAAGATACACAGAGTGGGGTCCTCTAGGTTGCTTATGATGCTTTGGTTCGGGCAAGTGTTCCCCAAGGGTCTATGTAGTAAAGGCTTTTGGCTCCTGGCCCACAGCACTATTTGGAGGTGGTGTGATCTCGTGCTAGTTAATCCCTTAATCTCGATTGTCATTAGACTGGATTAAGGGACTCCTCCAGTGGTTATTGGAGGGCAGAAGCTTCAGCAATAGGTTAGTTCATAAATGATGAGTTGTTGGGAGGTGGAACCTAAGTGGAGGAAGTGGATCATGGAGGTATGACCCTGAGGACTATTTCTTATCTCTGGCTCCTTCTTCTAAGGCTCTTCTCCTGATCTCTGTTTTCTGGGTGCCGTCAATTGAGCAGATTTCTTTGCTGGAGCCTAGTTGAAGGAAAGTTAGGTCATTAGAGGGTACTTTTGGAGGGATATTGGGACCCCAGTCTCTCTTCCCCTCACTCTTTGCTTCCCAGTCCCCTTTAGATAAGCAGCTTCCTCTGCCACACAGCCCCTGTCATGATCAATTGCCTTGTCACAGGTCCAAAAGTAACAGGGCCAATAACACATGCACTGAATCCTGCAGAACTGTAAGCCCATATAAACTTTCCTATTTCTAAATTATTTATCTTTGGTGTTTTGTCACAGAGACAGAAAGCTAACACATACAGCTTCTGAGCTCCCTCCACATGGGGACTTAGAAGGTCACTGTCCTCATTCCTGTGGACAGAACTCATTCTGCATCCATTCCCTGCCCCTGGCCTGGAGTCCTGAAGGGCAATGTCTCACTTAATGTCATAGCTGAGTCCTGTATGTATATGGCACAGGAAAGGCAGATATTTTCTGGATTCCAGGTTCACATGAATCCCAGCAGGGGCTAGTCCTTGGGCAAAGTAGACAGGATCTGCCACCACATACTCTCTCCTTTTCTTCAAAGGAAACTTGCTAGTGGTCATGTTCCTTTACATATGATTTTGGACATCACGGACCAGGCTGGCAACACTAAATGGACAGATCACAGGGGAGCAGCTTGGTCAGAGTACCATAGCTTACATTTTCAGGGAAGCCCAGCACAGGGAGGGGAACTGTGTGTGATAAGCTTTTACCATACTCAGGCACACATACACGTGCAGGTTATCAAGCACACATGTGCACATGGGTACTCACACAGACACACATCTGTGCACCAAAGAACTGTTCAACCTCCAGTCCTGCTGCTCATCTTTTCTTACCCCAAAACTGGAAGCTATGTTTGGAGAGGATCAGGGATTCTTTCCAGATGAAATATACAGAGATAAGTCTAGAAGGAGTGAAGAAGATTTACATGACCCTCTACATATGGGCCTTTGGACACTTCCTCTTATAGCATGGATATCCAAACTTTTCACTTGCTTGGGCCTCATTGAATAAAGAGAAATTTTCCTGGGCTGCCTATGAAATATTTGATATACGTTTGCCTAGCAAGCACAAGGCCCTGAGTTTGTTCCCTAGAACCTCCATACACACATACACATACACACACACACACACACGTGTGTATATATGATATAGTTAATGTATGTAAAAACACAAGTTCTTTGTTTGTTACAGTTTAGCTTCTTAGCCCTCCCCCACCCAGAGTTCTGTTGTCACCATGCTCAAGCACTGTGCATTCAAGTCATGAAAAATATTGCTTAAAAACACATGATAATATTAAAAGTACACATACTCATGGGGCTGCATTACTGGGTGTACAGAGCCATGGGCTGGACATGCCTATTGCCTGCCTTAGATTAAATACAGCTGGTTTTAGATGCAATTGTTTAGCTATATAGACTCAGGCTTTTGCTCATTGAGTAGCCTTCTCATTCTGCTCTGATCCTAATCTGGACCTCACTTCACAAATGAAAACTCTGGGGCTCAAGCAGGGAAAAAGAGGCTTACCTGGAAAGTAAAGTGGAGGAAAGTGCCAGGGGAGACCAGGCCTTCCCCGCCCACAGCGTGGCCAGTGGTGTCCACCAAGAGGCAAGTTGCTGGCTCCACTCCCCCTTCCTCCCTCCCCTGCCTGCACTTATGGCACCTCCTTGTGCTGCAGTCACTGGATTAATTTGTACTCCAGTTACAGAAAATCAGTCTATGCTGTTTTAACAACCAAATGGTGGTTCCGAACGAAATTTCCCCATTACTGCTGAAAGTGTAATAAAATAATTCTTCGTGCTGACAGCCCCTGTGTAGAAAATTTGGAAAACATCAAAGGATGAATGTTAAGTATTCATTCCTGGTGCCTGATGTGCAGCGCATGCCCCAGGATGCTCAGTCTTGCCTTTTGCAAAACTTACCTGCAGCTTTGCTGAACTGATGAAGGGTAACTGACAGTGGTACGGAACAAGCTTGTACCAAGCCCCGTGTGTCGTGTTGAGCAAATGGCCAATCTGGGAAGCACTGCAGTTCTGTTCCTGTAGGTGGACCATGCAGGCTCCAGGCTGAGTCCCTGTCCCCCTGAGGTAGTCAGACGGGCTGCAGGTGTGCCCCACCTCCCCCGAGAGCTGGGAATGAGTGTATTTTGGATATGACTAGAGGCAGACCCAAAGCAAAGGAGGTGAACTGCATTTTTAGTGCCACCATTTTACCACTGTCCTCCGCAGCAACACTTGGATCCCTTCTGTTGGTTTGTATACTGTCCCTTCCTATGGATTGTGTGTTGTCCTCTTGAACTGGACTTCCCTTCCAGGATGCAGCATGACCCAAGAACTAATACAGAACCCGTCCTACCCAACAGGTCCCAGTCTTGGCAGACAAATCCAGGTTGCGGATTGAACTTCAAATGGAATACTGAGATGCCAAAATTTCGACTTGCATTCATTAAAGGTAACAATTAGAGGGAATATTATTGAAGTCAATGGCATGACACAAGTGAGAGGCTTGAAGGAACAAAGAGAAAAACAATGGGGTATATAAGCAATAGGTCACTGAAGGTGTTTGGTGGAATGGCTCCCACTGGAAGGTGATATACATCCACTGGATACTCGCAAGGATCCAAAACTGGTTTTGTCTTTCATATGGCTCTGTATTCTGTTAGCAGTTGGAAACTTCTGCTACAGCTGGATGGATTCTAGCTCACAGGCACCTGCTGGCATGTTTTTACACCAAGAAGACCCAGATGTTATGGGCTCCATCGATTCACCATTCTTTTTGCCCTCTTGGCTGGGCCTGGCCTTTCTTTGAAAATGTGGACGGACAGTTCCTGGACAGTCTATTCAGACTGGTCTAGGAAGCCTCTCCTGTCCAGGACTCTTTTTAGAAAAGTCTAAGAGGTTTAAGTTGCTGCTGGAACCCAGAGAGCTCAGCCTAGACTTGCACATCTGAATACTTCTGGAGCCACTTTCTTCTTTGTGTGTTCCTGTTTCTCATGACCCTGGAAAGCAGGTGAGTAGGGATGCGCACTATGGTGGGCTATGGAGCTGTATTCCTAATGGCAGAGTCAGCTGGCTGTATTCCTAATGGCAGAGTCAGCTGGCTCTTGCTGGGGTCCTGTCTAGCTGAGATTGCTGTCTACAAGTAAGCACGGACCCAGAAGACTTCTGTCTCTCTCAAGGCAAACTCTGAGCTGGCAGGGCCAAGCCACATCCAGAGCTGTGTGACGGTGTTCTTGCAGTCAGGCCCTGGCATCTCATACAGTGTCCCTCCCTGTACAGGTCTCTTGTTTGAACATCTCGGCCTTTTCTCCAGCCTACAAGGAAAATTCCATGAGGGCAATAGAGGTTCTGGAACTTTCCTTTACCTTTTACAGACTTCCAACAGGGTGTTAACCAGGCTGAGCAATCAAGGGTAACTGGGCCTATCCTGGTTTCAGGGGCTCCTTCAACCAGATCATGCCCCTACCTGGTCACTCCAATCCAGAGCTGTCCACTTCGGAGTTCACCTTGGGGTCCTGGGCCGCTTTGCTTGCCTTTAGCACTCATGTGGTTCAGAGAAGAACCTAGAAACACTGCACGAGGTTCCTGTGGCTGCTATAAAAATGACCATAAACACTAGTTGGGTGTGGTGATGCACACCTATAATTCCAGCACTTTGGGAGGGTGAGGCAGGAGGATTGTAAATTTGAGCACAGCCTGGCAATTTACTGATTTAGCAAGACCCTATCTCAAAATTTAAAAAAATAAATAAATAAAAAAGACCGAGGATGTAGCTCAGTGAGAAGGCCCTGGGTTTAATCCCATTACCACATACACACACATGCACACATGTACACACACTTATACATACAGAGACACATATATACAAAGACTACAAAGTAATGATTTAAAACAACACACAGTATTATCTTATGGTTCTGGAAGTCGGAAGTTGGAGACTGGTCTCACTGGGTTAAAGTCAGGGTGTCAGCAGGACCATGCTCCTTCCAGAGAATTCAGGGCAGAATTCTTTCCCTTTCCTTATCCAGCTTCTTCTGGAAGCTGAATCTGAACCTCCAAACTCTCTCCCTAAGAACCCTTGTGATGATGACCTTGGACTATCTGGATTATCCAGAATAACCCTCCACCGCAATATACTGAACTTAATCTCCCCCGGAGTGTCCCTTTTGCCATATAAAGTATCAGATTTTGAGGATACGATATTATACCTTTGGGGAGCTAGTCTGCCTACCAAAAAGACAGAAAATATGAAGGCAAGTCAGGATTTGTGGTGTGCATCTGTAATCCCAGCTATCTGGAAGACTGAGGCAGGGGAATCAGAGGTTTGAGGTCAGTGTGCCTGAGAAAAGTTGGTGGGGTTTGGAGCAGAGCTCCCTTGAGTTCAGTCCTTAGTATTGCCAAAGGGGAAAAAGAAGAAATTAAAAGAAAAGATGAAGATAAAGCCAAAGGATGGAGGGGGACATCACCTGATGAGGCAAAGAAATTTGAGTATCCAATGGCCAGAAAGACTGGGTAGGGTGTCAGCACTCAGGGCTAGTGCTATCAGCCTTCCCCTTCTGCCTTCTATCTCTCTGCTTTTTAAATTCTCTTTGTTTTTCATTTGGAATTTTGAACTGTTACACACACACACACACACAAACACACAAACACATGCAGAAGAGCATGCTACTTCTTTCTTCGTCCCTTTTTCCCCCTTTCTTTTTAATTTGGCATTTATTGAAGCTGATGGAGTGAACTGGATAAGAACACCCCAGAGTAACTGATGTGCCACTTAAAATATTGAACATCCATTTAGGAAAAAAACATACTGAACATTCAGTCCCATCACAGCCCACGTGGTTCTGTCCTCACACTCTGGGGTCTCAGCCAGAGGGCAAGCCCTCCAACTCCAGCCTCGGAGAACTGGGCCCGTTTCTCAGCTGGAGAGATGGTGAGTCCCAGAGAATAGGGTCATTAAGCAAAGTTAGTGACAACAAGAGCAAAGGGAAAGTGACAGCAGCCGTGGGTCCCTGGGAGAGGAGGCCTCTCAGAAAGGAGCATGTAAGTCTATCCTGGATCCCAGATGCCCATACCGAGGCCCTGAGTGAGTCCAGGGTTGGGCTGCCTCCGATGACAGGAATTTCTACAACTGTGGTTGCATATTTTTCCATTAAGAGCCAATGGTACTTGAAGCGTGCTATGTAACTTTGAGATTTAGAGAAGGATGTACAAGTATTTTGTTTTTAAACCCAGGGATACAGCATTTCAAGAAAAAATGAAGCCAGCTTCCTGATTACAGATGTATTTTGTGCTTTCCTGAGATTGTGGTTTGCACCTTTATTTTTGATACTTAGAGTAAAACCACTACCAGTTACTTTATGAAATGCTTGGCAAATGTGCCGCTTGGGGGAGTGGGTGGCCTCAGGCTTTGGGGATTGACCTGGAGTTCACTAACTGCCAGTGCCTCGGATGCTCGGATGCTTCTAAATCCTTGGGAGCCCAGCTTTTGACTTGAATTTCATAGTGCATGAAAACAGGTTTCTGATGAAGAATCTGATATTTCCTCCATTGGCCAGGCTGGAAGCGTTTCAAAGGCAGACTTTTAGCTGCTGGTGTGTTGCTCACATTTCCAGCTCTATACTGTACAAACGCAGACCTTCACCAGTGAGTCAGGCCAGCAAGAACAGGAAGATGTGGTCAGGCCTGGGAAGGATGAGGTGGAGGCAGGAGCACATTGTGGGTGGAAGTCAAGCCATGGCTCTCATTTCATTGGAATGTGTTTTGCTCTTTCTGCAGCAAAGGAAAGTCAGGCATGTTAGCGATGGGGTCTCAGGAGCTGGTGAGGTGCTATGGGCCTGGTACTGGGAGGGCCAGGAAGAGGAAGGGCATGGGAAACTGAGAGGTAGCTAGCTCCTAGAAGCTGCCTGGGGGAGACTCAGGAATGTTGGCTTCACCATACCAGTTACAGACCCCTGGACCTCTGCCATCTGACATGCCCGTCTTGGTTGGGGGTTGAAAATTGCTTAGATTCATAAAGAACTCAGAAATCAGGACCCCAGCTCCCTACCTGAAGCCCTTTTAAGATCGTCCCATTATTAGTGACTTTATACCTTAATATTCAGTCTGGCTTAGTATTTTCTCACTTTGTTGCCTGATATATGGCTATATCCACTGTAATCAGGTTGTCTTAGCAGATTTTAATCATTATTAATAAAATATTAATGCACTGACTTATTTTGAAGCTCAATCAATGACACCTTTCATCTTAGATTCAGGGTTTAATGAGTCTAGCAATTAAATTCTCAAGGGAGTAACCGGTGACCAGTGGAAAGTTCCAGAAGCAATAAGCCGATTCTATAGAACCTGTCTTGATACCCACTTGAATCATAGAAAAGACTCCCCTTGAGAACCATCTTGTGATCTTCGGAGTCGTTTTTGCATCTGGTTTCCAGGGCTTCCCTGGAACTTTACCCACGTGCGTGTGCAATGCTCACAGTTAAACTGTGTTTTCTACCTTGTGCTGGTCAGCACAGCTCCCATTGTCCTGATCATTTTAATGCAGCACTTTGGAGTGGTTAACGAACATTTCACTCATCTGCTTCTGCCTCTCTGTCTCTAAAGTTCTTTGCTTCCATGACTCGAGCTGTCCATCAGTCTCATGGTCTAGTGCTCATTGCTGGCTACACAGCTAGCTTGCTCGGACAGGCCGTGTCAGTGCTCCGGGGTGTAAGCCAGGGCCTCGCTAGCCTCTCTGTGGTGGTCCTGTGATGATACTCATGGGCAGCCTCTGCTCTTTATCTCTCGGAAGTTTTTCTTCTGCATGTCTTTTAAAACTGGCTTAAGTAAATCAAAACTCAAAAATACACATACATTTTGCTTAGCTCGATCAATGTGTGAAAAAGCAGACAGCTGGCCCAGTTGTGACTTACCTGTCAGGGAGCGTGGCCGGGCTGCTTTCCTGCCATCGTGGGTGCACGTCCACGGCCAGAGGACTCGTACGCGGAGCACACCCAACTGACCCTCGAGGAGACGCACTGAAACCTCCAAGAGTCTGGTTTAGACTTCTAAAAAATGCAAAATTATATGACACAGCACATGAATTTGTGAATATTTCCCAGTGGTCGGAAAGAATCCATTTGCAAATCTTAGTAGAAGGACTGAAGGGTTCTTCCATCACCGCCCAGTGAGCCATCTGTTTTCTGTGTTGCTGGTGTTGTCACTCTTTATACTCTGCCGCCCAAGGTGGGAAAAGGTGAGCTGCAACCACATGAGCTGAGACTGAGCACAAACTTGAGAGGACATCAGCCCAGCGGCATGGACTACGCAGTGATCTTGTGGGGTCTTGCCTCTTGATCAACCCACCTGCTGCTCAGGTGCTGGCCCACCCCGCTCTGATCTGCCAGGATCTGAGCCAACGACCTCACTTCTCCAAGCTCAGCTCTTTCATCTCTAACATGGAATAACAACGGCCTTTTTAGGTTTGCTGTGAGAATGAAATATTATCACGTATGAAAAATATTGGCACAATGCTCATTCAGTGCTCAATATGCAAATGCTCCCTGCCCTCCCATCTTCTCTATTAATGATAGTGACCTGAATTTGTTCACCGCTGTTAGGACTTTGAAAAACAGACCCAGCTTATGACTGTCTGCAGAGATAATAACTGCCCAGCTCTCTCCATCTCAGACTTTTTTCCATCTGCCCTTTATTGAGTGAAGTGCAGTGGTCCAAATCTGCACAACAAACACAGGCAGGTGTCAGAATGACATCACAGATGACAACACTGTGGCTATGCTGGGTTCATTCTCTGCTGGAGCATTGTGCCCACTGGAGCCCAAAACAATGGCCCTATCAGTGGTCTGGGGTGATTAGTGTTTTAGTTTCTTGTGGCTGCATAACAAATGACCAGAAACTTAGTGACTTTAAAAAGAAAGATTTCTTCTCTCTACGTTCTGAAGCCAGAAGTCCAAATCCAGGTGCAGCAAGGTTTGCTCTTACTGCAAACTGAGGAATAACACATTCCATGCCACTCTGCCAGCTTCCGATGCATTCTAGTGATCCTCGGTGTTTCTTGGCTTATAGTCACGTAATCCCACCCTCTACCTCCATCATCACATGGCCTTCCTCCTGCATGCCCTTCTGCCCCTAATTTGTTTCTTTTTGGCATAAGAACACTACCATAAGTTTTAAGGCTCAGCTTAAATCAAGAATGAGCTCTTCTCAAGATCTTAGTCACATCTGAAAAGACCCTGCTTCCAAATAGTGGCACGTGCAGTGCCACCTCTGTGCACAAACTTAATTCTTTCCATGATTCTGGTCGCAAACTGAATTGGTCTCGAACCAAATGAAATTCAATGGTTAGGGTCAATGTTGACTTTATGGAAAATTTGATTTGGTCCATGACCACTTCAGTTTGCGACCAGAATAGTGGAAAGAATTAAATTGGGAACTGAAGTACCACTGTATAGGTTCTGGGATATTAACATGCCTCCATTTTTCTTGGTTTCTTGTGTAAAAGAGATGATTGAAGATACAACCTACAATAAAGACGAGCCCCCTGGAGGAAAAAAAAAGCTGTGGCCAAGGGGGCCTCACCGGGTCCACCTCAGCTCATCTGTGGCAGGCTGCCCCTGTCCCCTCCCTTGGCAAGCTCCCTGATCTCCAAGGACTGTACATTCCCTGCTCTCTAACTAAGCTACTCACATGACTGTATCCCCCAAGACCCTTTAACAAGTCGTCCATCACCCTTGTTGGCTCCTGGCTGCCACCCTTTCAGAGATCTTTACCAAAGGATGCCTTTCAGAATAAATGTTCTTCCAAAATGCTAATGGGGCAACAAGGATGCGTCTTTGTGCAACAGGCACAAATAATCTCATTTCAGAAGGTAGCCTTTCCCCCTTTGATTTTTATTGTAACCATGAGTTAAGAAATGCTGTTCAAATTGTGATTGAAAACTATGGTGAATGTTTACATTTAAGAAATTTAGCACAGAAAAAGACATTTTGCCATTAATTCTTTCAAAATATGCCTCCTTGTCTCAAACATAGTCATCCCATCATTGTTACAACTTTCTGAAGTTCTGGAAAGGCTCTTTCACATCTTTATAAGAAGTGAAAACTACTGTCAAGTGCCATCCAATGGAAAGACAGGTTTGTAAAAGCATTACAATGTGTCCTTATCCACCCTATTTACCGAATCTGGTACTGCATGCGTTTTTGCCCTTTCCCAAAGTTAAAATGACCACGAAAGATAAATGTTTTGAATGGATTCAGGACATTGAAGCAGACATGACAGTATAACTAAAGACACAAGACTTCCAGAACTGCTTCTGAAAATGGCAAGAATGAAAGGATAAGTGTGCTTGAAGGGAGGACGTGTATTTTGAGGGGCATTAATTATAATGTGTCCTTTAAATTTTTAAAAATTTAAACATTCACCATCTTTTTCAATCACACCTCATACATCAAATATGACCTTGCTTTATTTTTATGACAGGATAATATTTTACCACTACAACATATCTTTCATTGGGAGAAAAATTCATGGGACACATTCTTGAGTCTTTTTCCTGTTAAGATTTTTAACTGGTCAGATAGACTTTAAATTGACTTTCCTGGGGCTTAAAGCTGCGTTGAGCTGCAGCCGATTCCTGACAAGCAGTTCTTTAAAGCTGTTTGCACCTGTTCGCTGTGGCGCAAGCAGGCTTTTCCCTTCCTTGCATTTCCCTCTGGAAATGAGAATGGACTTGGGATTTGAGTCATTGTGAATTCTCAGTCAGTCCCTGAAATGGTGAAATTGAAAAGGACCTTTCAGGAGGAGGGAGATACTGTACTATTTTAGCAAAAATATAAGGTGGGTTTAGCAATTGTACTTGAGGGAAAATATTTTAAGAGCACTATTTATTTAATCAGCTGAAATCTTTAAAAACAATGAATAAGAAAGAGGGACAATTCCCCACTCAGGCAGCTAATTAATAAATAAATACAGAAGAGAAAGTGGCTGGAGCTCAGCCCCAAGGGTACTCTAGTGAAATAATATGTGCTTTGGGAAGACAGGGAACCGCATAACTGAGCCGGGCAGTGCTCTACTGGTGTGCAGTTTCCAGAGTCCAGGCATAAGCACTGTGCCTGCACAGAAGAAATGAATGTTAGGTTTTGCTGCCAGAGCTTGGAAATGATCTTAAAAAAGAAAATCAATAGTGAATATGGTTCATGGCACGATTGCAGAATTTAAAAATAAGAAGCCCCAGCACAATATGCTTTCCGATGCTATAGCTGCAAGTTGCTTCATGGAGTCCCCAGGACCTGTCATGGTTCACCTTCCCCAAGGTGCCAAAGTTGAGCCTGCAGTGGGTTTCAGCCATGGTCTCCCCGCGGTAACCATCTTCTCACTTGCTGTCTTCTGATCCATTTGGCCTCAGTCGGCCTCACAGACAGTATCTGAACCAGTTCACTTTAGATTACTCAATGGCAAGTAGTCATAACTTCAGCCACACACAGAATCAGAGCAAACTATTTAAAGATTGAAATGAGACAATCAAAAAGAATGAAATATTGATATGTGACAACATATGAGTGAATTGCAAATGTGCTGTGTTGAGGGAAGAGAGCCGGACAGAAAAGATTATGCATGGGATGGTTCCCTTAGATGAGCTTAATCTCAGGAAAACCCAACATGCAGTGTTGGAGTCAGAATGGTGGCTCCCTGGGTGCAGGAATTGCCAGGAAGGGCAAGGGACTCTGAGGGGATGGAAAGCTCCATATCTTGATCTGGATTGTGGTTACTCCAGGTGTATGTGTAGATGTGTATAGTTGCCTGTTGCTTCCTTCTTTTTTTTGCAAAATGTACCCCTAGCAATATATAAAAAACACTTACGCAAAACCACTACATCAATCAGAATAAAATCACTAAGCTAACCCACATGTCTCCTACTTGAACAAAATAGTTGAGGTGACTCCCCTGTGTCCATTCTGATGTAGATAAAAAGAAAGTATGCTTTTTAAAAAAAAAAAAAGGAAAGAGATTTTGAACTGTTATTTTAAGCCACACAGTCTAAGAAAGGTACAGCTATTTTTAATAGAGTCAGTGAAGTTTCACACAGAATGGATACATTGTAAATAAATCATTCTTCAATTCCTTCAATGAAATTAATTTCACATTCCTATTATCACCTGCAATTCAAAAACTGCTAATGCTAGTCCAGCAAATATCATTTTGCTAATGAATACAATCATTAGCGTTGTTTTCATTTTACAGTAAACCATTATTATTATGGTCTTTCATCTGAATGAGTATAAAGTTGCAATAACTTGGTTTCTCTCTCTGCGGAATCTAACTATCATGACCAGCTCCAACACTCAACTCACCCAACCCAGATGTGGGCATCCCCAGAGAAACATCCATCTGGGTACAGTTCTCAATGAAAGACATTTTGTTCTTCTCACTGCATCAAAATTTATGAAGTGATTTCCACATGTCTAACAAATTGTTCACCACCAATTTCTGTGTGACTCCAAAAATAACCTTTACCTGACCACAACAATTTAGGGAGAAAAACTATATTTACTTTTCCTGAAAGAAACTACAACTAGCCAAAGAGTTGGTCTTGGATTTTGTTGTAGCGGGGCTTCCTGTTGCCCTGTATCCTGGCATTGTCAGGGCACAGTTCAGGGCTCATTCCATCTCATGCTCCTAGCCTCCGACAACCACCAGGACACGTGTGTCCCGGAGCATGTTCAAACAAAGCAAAGCTTGGCTCAGGGGGAACTCATCAGGTGAACAGGCTCTGCCTTGGCTTGCCTGGGGAAGGCTTAACATTTGAAGCCTTCCCTGGGCTAAGAGTGGACAGTGGGCCTACACAGGAACATTCCCCTAACATGGTCCACACAGTGGGCCTTCAGTGTCCCTCTAAGTCCCGGCCTGTGCATTAGGCTTCCTGCCTGTTCAGGGTTACCCTTCTTAGACAAGGTCGTCCTGGTACCTCGACAGCCCAGATGACCTCTCGTCTTCACTGTCTCAGAGATGAGCAGAGCCAGTGTCCCCAGTTGCTCGCCAGGGGTGCCCCAACAGCAGCATTCGTAGCAAAGTGACAGACTTGCCTGGCAGTGGGCCACAACCTTAGAAATGCTTCTAAGGAACAGAAGGGTGATTGCCCATAGGTCAGAACCATCCTCATCAAAGATGACAGAAAGCTCAGCTACAGGAGGCTCAGGCTGCGTTTTTGAAGGGAACCTAAATGGCCTTGGGAGTGATGCACTGAGCAGAGACATGACTAACGTAGCCCAGAGCCCTCTGGAAAGGCTCCTGTTATCCACGACCCCCACCGGATTGCCTGGCCTCTGATTTTCACAGTCACGCACGGTCACCTGAGAAGAAAACACAGAAGCTAGGGCTGGAAGGAGGGGTTTGCTTTTTGCCACTAATTGGTGACTAATTAATTTGGCTTCCTGGGCAGAAACACCACTGCTGCTGGTAGAGTGCCTGCACCATGCAGAGATCTTGGGCAGGAAGAAGGAGATGGGTTGGACTAAAGAGCAATACCAGCTGCAAAATGGGGACCAAAAGGTATCACAGGGTTGAAAGCTGGTGACCATGAGGCAGACAGGTGACACTATTCAGAGAAATAAGGTTCAGTTTTACCGGGGTTAAGGCATAGTTTCTGACCCCGTCTGCTGGACCAAGGGCTCAAAGAACTGCTCTCCTGTTTACGGGGGGTGGGGGGGCAGCACCACAGGTCCCTGGCAGCAATGCCTCTCAAGGGCCCACTGAGTATGACCTTCCAATTATGAGCAGATGGCAGAGAGCAGTGTGGTTGGGGCCCAAATCAGCAGGGGAAGTGCCCACCAACCTTGATTTCACCAAAAATTGCAGGACATTTTGAGTATCCGGGAGGAAGTTGGAATGGCACCAATACACTAAAGGCACAGCTCATGAGAAAGAGAAAGGCTAGCAGGCGAGGCTTACTAGTGGAGGGGCAGGTCCCTGTGGACCCAAACCTTTTCAGGTGGTCAGAGCCCCACCTTCCCTTTTTGCAAATGGCTGGTGTTCTTGGCTACAACTCCCTGATCCATCCTACAAGGAAGACCAAATCTGCAGAATCAAGTACAACATTAATTTCTTTTCCTTACAAGCTAACTCCCACGATGACAACAACAACAACAACAAAAGGAAAAATGAGGAAGAAAAGAAGAAGAAAGTAAGAGGCTACCTACGGATATTTAGCAGATGAAGAATATTTTTAGTTTTAGCTTTGTGAGTTCTGAGAATCAAAGAAACCGGCTGGCCACACTCTGTGTGAAGCACCACCGCTGGCAGCAACACTGCCGGCCGGACGGAGGCTGCAGATTACATTTTCAGACCTCCTGGGCTTTTGTTTTGTTGAAAGGGACAAGTAGCTCTGTCTAGTTTAACCCCCTCTGGCTTAGAACTTCACAAACGCCAAATACTTTATGGAAGACACTACATTTCCACGGATGCGCAGCCACCAGACCTTGGTAATATTTTAGAGAAATGAGAAATTCTCGCTCAAAGAAATTGGAGCTGCTGTTCAGTGTTGAAAAATGATATTCTAGGGACCCAGTATAACAAAAATACTATGATTATGAAAGTAAATCCATTTCAAAATCTCCTATTACATGGGAAACTTCAACAAGCAAGAAAGAAACTTCAGTTAGCAAGAAGGAAATCAATGATCTTAGGAATAGTTAAACTGTTCGATGGTCTGTAGATGCGAACATCACCAGAAATTATTTAAAGAACAAATTCTCAATGAAGCAACATACCACACGTGCTCTCTACCAGAGGGCTTCCTTTGTATGCATGTTCATGTGTGTGCTTAATCTTACAGTTCTTAATCTAGTAAAACACAAATTTTTTTTTAACTTGGTCTTTTTTTAATCCTTAACATTTAACTTGTCAAATATATTTCTCATGTCTGCAAATTCAATGCTTCTGTGAACCTGTCCACTTATGATATTGCTGGGTCTATGGTCCTCTTTCCTTAAGTCCTGCACTCACACTAGGCACACGCAGCTCACCTGAGACCACTTGTTCTGTGCATGCAGCGAGTCCGGCAGGACACATCGGCTGCAGTCATGGCTCTGAAGCACAAGGATGGCTCCACACCCAAGTCTCTGCAGGCAGAGACGGCACACACCAAACTATTGGCCCTGGTCATCTGGGCTCAAGAAACACAGCCTGTGTGCCTCTCCAAAGTGCCAGATATTTCTGCGTGCAGTGGAGTCCTCTGTCCCTGTCTCTTTCCCCTCACCCCACCCTTTTTCTGGCTAATCCTTGTCATACATCCAGGAGATGCCCAGTGGCTGGATCAAGGCTCCTTACAGACCCTCAGCCTTGACCAAGGGTCTAAAACAGGAATGGAGCATCTTAATGCTTTGCTTGGCTCAGTACGTAATGCCAGACATGATTCACTGACACCTATACCCTAGCCATGTAATGGGAACAATATTTTTAAATATGTTTTCATAACCTGTAAATATTCTTGCCCTCGAGTTCCTTGCCTATTGAAGCAGGGAGTGTTAGGGCTCCACGGGACGGGCAGGAGGAGACTAAGTAGGAAAACAAAGTTGTTTTTCAGTTTTGACTGGCAAATAGGATTTGTGAGTCCCTAGCAAGCAAAGCCTGTGAAAGCCATGTTTTTGACTGGGAGAAAGAAGGACGTACAAAATTCTTTCAATCTCCATGCAAAGGGCTGCCTGCTGGATTAGATTCTGGAACTCACTACAGGCCTGAGACAGAGTCATTTCAGTGTGCTAGGTGCTGATACTCTACCACCAGGAAGTGAAGAGAGGCATCTTTTCTGGGCCACAGTTTGGGGAAGGCAGATCCAGAGAGGTGAGTATGTCAGATACCAGAGTCCTGGCTTCTTCCCTTCCTTGGGCCTAGCATGCAAGTATGGCAGCATGCTGGGACATGGGGATGTGGGGACTAGGTGACACTCTAGAACTGGCCTCCTTAGGGAAGGTTTTAGGAAGTAGGCGCTCAGCAACTTGGTCCACATAGACTGGCTAGTATGGTGGGAGAAGTTTGCTAGGAGGGCCCACGAGGCTCCTGAAGGCCTAACATGTAATGCCCTGGAGAGAATGTCAATCAGAGGGAACCCAGAGGGAAGGGTGGATAAAGGAGCTGAGGTAAGGACTTTAGTAAAACAGTCAAATGCACATCCACAGCCACCAGTTGAGGGACACCCCTCTGCAGCAGGGAGTAAGGATGACCACAAGTCGCCCCAACACACAGACAGGTTGACATCATCCCGGGCCCCAACCACGCCATGTGTGCGGGGGAGAATAGAAGTAAGAATCAGGAAATTCAGAGCTCTTTCCAAGTTCCTGGGCCACCCCTGAGAAGAGGTCTGTGTAAGGCAGTCTAACCTTTCACGTGCTGCCTAACAGGGAGAAACGCTGACAGCAGAAAAAAATGAGTGTCAGGTACATATTCTTTCTGTCCTTGCCTCTTGTGCAGGCAACCTTCATTCAACATTATGACCACCTACAAGCTAGGAGAGGAGCCCTCCATCTCAGTGAGCTTTAAAACTTAGAATCTGCTTATTGCTCCAATGACTTTGGTCCTATCAGGAAGACTGACTGGTTGGTGGGATGTTCCAAAGTTCCTTGAATCTCTTCCTTTCCAAGCCAAAGAGAAAACTGCAGTGGGTGGCTTCTGATGCCACCTGCTCTCCTCAGCCAGAACTGTAGCCTGTAACTTTGCAGACAATGCCTCTCCTCAAGGTGAACTCAGATGATGAGAACGTCAAGACATCTCCTTGCTCTTTGGAGTCATGATCCTCCTCTTTTATTTTGGAGTTTTGGTGCCTTTGTGAGGGTCAATGTCCACACAAGACTCAAAGGCTTATTTGGGATCAGGGGCCCACAGCTGGGCTTTGATGTCATGTATGTAGCTGATGAAAGATCTAGAAAGAAAAAGATTTCTATTCTTATGCAAAGTCTGAGCTTCGTGTGCTATGATCTCAGTAGTGTGTGAAGGCCAGGGGAGGTTGGGGAGAAGCTGCTGGGACCTGGGAGCAGGGCTTTCGCCACCTATGGAGGGGACACCCAGTTCTCCTTCTGTGGAGATGGAGGAGGTGACCTCAGTAACCATTTAGTGCCTGGATTAATTGCTTAGGTTTAACTGAAGGAGGAGAAAAGTTTTCAGTCTGTATGCTGTTTATCTGCTTAGTGTGCAGTAGCTCCAAAGACAAAAGGGAAGCTGAGAAGGCACAAGACTCAGTGTGGCTCTGCTAGTTTGTAGGGTGGCCCTAAAGAATTTGGCCTGGAGTCAACCTTGGAACACACTGACCCATATAAACGGAGGCGGAGCCCCAGTGAGCAGCCAGAAGGCAGATTGTTTTGAAAGACAGATGGGACTTTACCTTAGCCTGGGTTCTGCAGAAGCACCTGGCAGAGAGGGAGGTAGGCAGGGTCACAGCAGGATATGGGATGCAGGTCTTCTTTCTCCCATTACATCTCAGGTTGGCTTCAGAAGCCTCTTCTGTGTCCACAGACTTGGGATACCTGGAGACATGGTCTACTTTACTGTTCCCCAAGAATTAATTGGAAGAATTTGTTGTTATAGGGAAATTTATGAATGGAAAAATTCTGATAGACTTATGTAGGAAATAATTAGTCTCAGATGCCACCAAGGTTAGTATGACATTGCATCCTTCAAGTTTGAGGGAGTAGGAAATGAAATTGATTCCCTACCTTCCTAGTGCTGCCTTAAGAAAGTAAAGCAGAGTGGAGGTTTTCAAACAGAGATTTTTTCCTCGAAATTCTAAAATCAAGATGTGGTCAAGTTGTTTCCTTTTGGGGGCTCAGAGGGAGAAAAAGTTCCATGTTTCCCTCTTGACTTCTGATGATTCCCTATAAGCTTTGACAGTCTTTGGCTTGTGGCCACATCATTGCAATCTCTGCTTCTGTTTTCACCGGTGTTCTTATTAAGAACCACAGAGCCATTGGGTTTAGGGTCTTTGTACTCCAGGATGACCTCGTTTTAACTGAGTCCACCTGAAAGGACAATGTTTCCAAATGAAATCCTGTCGTGAGATTTCAGGTGGACATGAGCTTTGGGACACTGTTCAACCCAGTGCACTGTTCCTGTGACCATCACTCCTCGACAGGGTCCAGATGGGCCAAGACTTATGTCTGTGATTACTCATGAGCACAAGGGCTGAGTCATCATGTGGAAGCCAGAGTTCTGCCTGGAACTGTGAACATGGTGGCTCCCTGGTCTGGGATTGGGTTTGTGGGAGTACAGGAGTCATGGTCTGATTTCACATAGCCAACCTGTCTGACTACAGTACAGGGTTTTGGGGTGGACTTCCTCTCACCTCTGCAGAACCCCAGTACTCCTGGTACCTGCTGGTTATATCTTCTCTTCCTGTGTGTTTTCTGGTTCTCGGTGACACTGGGCATAGGCCAATCTGGAAGGGGGTGCACACACCTTGAAGAGTGATAGTTTTGGGCCCAAGTCAAAATCCAACAGTCAGCCTGCCAACACCCTTTTGTGGAAAACTGACCCTCTAACACATGGGAACCCAAGACTAGTGCTGGAGGGGAGCGGGCTGTGGAGAAAACAAAGTTTCCTCTGCATTCACAGCTTCTCCCTCTCTCACATCACAACCTGAGATCTGCCTCCTGTGAGAGCAGCAGCGGCAGTAGATTCTCATAGGAGTATGAACCCTACTTCACATGTGAACTTCACATGTGAGCAATCTAGGTTGCACACTCCTTTGAATCATCCTGAAACCATCATCTTCCCCAAGACCCCTTTTCCCTGTCCTTAAAAAAATGGTCTTCCATGACGCTGGCCCCTGGTGTCAAAAACACGGGGGATAGCTTCTCTGAGGGACCTTCTGCATATTTGCAAACTTGAGCAATGACCAATTGACTGAGTGTCACATGTCAACATTCACAGCACAAACTCCTTTTAGAGGCCAGAGGTTAATGGTTGAGAAGAGGTAGGTTAGACAGTACCTTGGAGAATAAGGAGGCCCAACAAAGAATTCTGATACTTTATATAAAGATAAAGGACATTACCAGACGGAACGCTCTTATTCAAGATGAGTATTTAGCAATGAAATAGCATTAGGTTTATGTAAAAATTCTGTAGTGGAAAGGAAGAGAAAGCAAAGTAATATGAATTGGAAAGATAACACTCTGAAATAAGGTGTAGCTCAAGGAAGTGTATGAAGGAAATGTATGATGACTACAGTTTCTAATTCTCAAAGATGTAAATGAAACATGGGCTTTGTGAATAAGAAATGAAAGATACGATAAGTCAAGAAAGCAAGACAGTGATCAAGTAAACAAATTAAAGAAAAACTGAGTATTATGGCATAGATTAAAAGCTTGCTATTAGCACAGTGAACAGAATGAACAATATAGAAAGGTACATTAGTGACAGAAAGGCTGCACTAAGAAATGTCATTCATCCTGCAGAAAAAGGACCAAGAGATTACATTCATTCACAGTGAAGATTGCAAAAAGGGAAGGGAATTGAGGTGCAGATCATAAATGTTAGCACTTCTGAAAAGAGTACCCGTTACAATATCCCAAAAGTCCTGGTTAAAAGTGTTCATTTGGATATAATGAAAGGAACTGGAAAAAGGGATCAACCAGAGACATGGTCAGTAAACTTGAAGTGTAGAGATTTTTCACCAACAGAAGAAATAGATGCAGCAGCAACAACAACAAAACCAGTCTCCAAATAAAGCACAAAAGAGCAGGTTGGCCCTGGGGTGTTTCATCTCAATTGGACCCCAGCCCACAATGGAGAAAAAACTCAATATTTTGAGAAATATGGCATCTGGGCCCCTAATGTTAATCCCAGACATATTGTTTATGTATGAAAAATGCTTAAATATGTATGAACTCTTGAGGTAGATGAATTAATTATTGATTCAATAAATATTTACAGAGTAAACATTTCTGAAAATTTGACTCAGGGAGGTAATCTTACTCAATGAATAAAGTAAAAATCTCCTAATTGGAGTGAGCCATTATACGAGGGGACTGGTAATAACTACTTAGTATATAAAATATAATATCAAATATAAATAATTTGCTGGGCATGGTGGTGCACCCCTATAATCCTAGCAGTCTGGAAGGCTGAGGCTGGACGATTACAAATTCATGCCCAGCCTTGCAACCTAGCAAGAGCTTGTCTCAATATTAAAAGTAAAAGGCAGGGATGCAGCTCAGTGGGAAGGTCCTGAGATCAATCCCCAGTACCACAGGTGCGGGGACCCACACACACACCCACACACACACACACACACAAATATATCTATCATCTATCATTTATCATCTATCTGTCTATCACCTATCATCTACCTATCAATACTCTACTTAACAGTATTGTAAAACCAAAGTAAATGTTGTAATTCTTAAAAGAAAAACTACATAACACATAAACATGATGATTGTTGTGGTTCAGATCTAAAATGTCCCCCAAAAGTCTCATATGTTTAGAAGTGGAGCTTTTAGAAAGTAGCTAGATCATGGGCACAATCTATCCATCGGTGGATTAATTCCTGACTGATCATGGTGTTAGCAGGTTGGGCCTGTTTGAGGAAAGTCGCTGAAGGTGTCCGTGGAAGGGTGCATTCTTATTCCCAGCTCTCACGCTCTCCTCCCCCATCCAAGCTATGGCATATTGAACAGTTTTCCTCTGCCATGTCCTTCCACCATGTTGTGTCTGCCTTGGAGCCAGCTGACATTCATGGACCAGCTTTTAAATCATAAACCAAAATAAACCTTTCTTCATTTAAGTTGGTGTCAGGCATTTTGTCCTAATGATGGAAAAGTGATTAATACATTGATGTAATTACAAAATTAGGGACAAAATTTCTCAACACACACACAAAAAAAATTTTCTCAACACATTTCAAAAGTAAAATGGCAGAAAGCTAGGATTAAGTATAAATATGTAATGTATATTCTCTTCTTCAGTACTACAGAAATATTAGGTATTTCTTTATTTATGATGATGATGATAAATAAACGAATATAGGTTTAGCCATACTATTTCAAGTTGTGAAAATAGCCTCTACTAAAATTAAAAACAGCTTATATTATACTAGCTTCCTGGGTGGTGAGGAACAAACAAAATAAATAAACCTTCGACCTTATAATAGCAGTGATGGTAACAATAACAAATGAAACAACACAAAATCTAGGAAACCATAAGAAGACAGTTGACTCAAAAAGGTGAAAAATCGATATAAACTGGATAAACATTCTTATTAAAAGAGAAATACTCCCAGATTGGAATAAAAGCCAACCATATACATACTAAGGATACACCTAAGATAACCCATTTGTTAGTTTTGAATCTGAGCCAAACGTAATAGGTAAATAGGCAAAAAGGTAGAAAGTCAGAAAGAACTCAAAACTACAATCATTAAAAAGTTGTCTTCCTGACAATGTAAATAGATTCAAAACAGGATAAAAAAAAATGAAGCATTATAATTAGCAAAAGTGTGTACCAATAAATGCAAGCACCAAACTCTACCCTGGAAGAGAACTCACTGTTATTGGACACTTGAAAAAAAATGAATTTCAGTTATTGTCAAAAATGGGAAAAACTGTAGTCATTATTCTCTGACCGCAATGCAGTCATGGTTATGAAAAAGGTAGACATGAATGAACCAAGAAACAAAGCACCAACCAAAAAATTAAAACTAATGAATAAGTAATCTCTCAAATATCTCAATGGTCAATGAAGCAGAGCTATAATTGTGTGTTATGTAAGTCATGGTAACAATGAGGATACATCTTAAAATTTTTCGGATATGTGCAAAGATGAATTTTTTTTAATAGTACTAGACAGAAAATAAATAAAAATTAATTAATTAATAATGGATTTCAAAATTAAAGTGGTTATTGATTTTCTGAAGAAAGAAAAGAATGATAAAAAGAGAAATTAGGGAAACAGAAGATTAGAAAATTTAAGGAATTTTTAAAAAGCAGTAAAATTGAAATATACATCTAAGCAACCTTTAGAAGAAAATTGATAAGTAGCTAAATCAGTCACTTGAGTTTTCAAGAAAGGCAAAATATAAATATGTAGATTTAAATGATAAATTAGTTATAATTAGAAATAGTAGGACTAATGGAAAAATAAGAGGGAATACTTTATATAACTCTATACTAATTATTCACCCATGTCATAATGCTATTTGTTAATAGATGAAGATAAAAATTTGTTTGATGTATTATACATTTATTTTATTAAGAAAATATTCCTTTGAACACTCACACACACACATAGTCACATATACACACCCAAAGGGACAACTCCATTCTTAACCTTGAACAATCTATGTGTCCCCTGGAAGCACTTTCCATTTCTATAGTTTGCTAGCATTGCCCTGGAACATTTAGATTTGACAAGTTTTCCTATGTGGAAAGTCAGCCCAGAATCTGAGAAACTTCAATAATTTTAAAATTTTAGGCTTGTTTATTTTTATCTCACTACTAGTTGATATTTTGTGTGTGGGTAGGAGGATTGGCTGGCTTACACTTCTGCCTGCAGCCTGATTAGAGCCCCTTCTTGGTGGCCACAGATGGCCTTTCTAGCTCTGGTCCAAACACTCTATCAGTACTCAGTGGGGGGCATCTGAGGGTGCACTCTCCTCCCCAGGAAGGCAGCTCCTGTCCTGGAATGTCAAACTTGCAGGCAAGGTTCCATCTCTGCCTGAGACCTCCCTCCACTCCCACACCAAGGCCTTGTCCCTGTTGTCCTACACTCGAGTTCGTAGTGCATGGGTTCTTCTTAGTTCTTAGTAGCAGCTCTGCAGATGCCAATGCTAGAGTTTGTGTAAAACCCAGACATGTGACCCTGTCTTTATCCAGGGACACAGAGTTGAATTGCTTATTATGTGAAATGAAGAAGGAAAAGCACATTCATCATATTGTCTGGATAGGCTGGAACCAGGGCCAAGAATACATTGGTAATACTGATGCTCCAGAGCTAATTTCTACTCTGTGTATCTGAGAATAGCAGAAAATGACTGGAAGTCCATTTTAAAGTTATTTCTAGATAATCTGGTAGAGACAAATCAACTAGAAGGAAGTGTGTCATTATGCAAACAACACTACATTTTCAAAGTCAATGAACTTGTATTTATTGAGAATACAAAGAATGCACACATGGTGGTAAATACTGAGTTCACATTGATGGAAGATGCCATATAATCCTTTCTTCTCTCTTTATAGTCTAACTGAGGGAATAGAGCCTTCATATATGCTGCATAGTTCTGTTCTGCTGTTGCGTGTGATAATGTCACAAGAGCAGAGTAGACCTAGAGGAGAGTCAGGAGACTGGGAGGCAGAAGCAATCACAGCTGGTTGATAGGAGAAGACTCAGCTGGGTTTGGAGACAGAGAAAAAGACTCAGTGGAATGTGGGTGAGAATGAAATATCTTTCAGGTAGCTAAAGTGGAGAGATGAAAAATAAAGCAATCGAGGTGTGCTCCGAGGTCCTCAAGAGGGCCACAGAACAGAGGCATTCTCAAACAGAAGAGACAATGTGGCAGATTTGAGCCTGCCCATCAAGGATGTCAAGACCAAGCTAAGGAATGACTTTGGTGAATGCAGAGCATGGACAGCGGGGATGTGTGGGACAGAGAATGCTATGGGGGACGATAATGCATGTTGCAGGGCAGAATCAATGGATGGGGTCAGGGAGTGATCAGAAGCGAAGGTACATTAGTGAGGGAAAGAAATTACAGGTGTCAGAATCATTGTGAAGAAGAGACATCAAGATTTGGCAACTGGCTAAGGACAAGGGTAGCAAGAAGGAGGAGGAAGAGGAAGGAGAGGTACCGAGCTTGTTCTTCGTGTGAGAAAAACACACAGGTCAAAGAGCAAGTATGCACTTCAGGCAAGGGGCAGAGCCACTGTCCATGCAAACCAGTGGAGAAGTCAGAGCTGGACAATGTGGTGCGGGACCATTTCAACCTTGTTGGTAGTAACCTGAATGTGAACAGTTTCATTCACTGGGGATAGCTATAATGACCACTGAGTATAATGGCCAGAGAGAAAGACATGCTAAGAGAGTTTGGGGAAAAATAATGTGTTTTGTATTTGAGGATCTGATTGAGTCGAAGTGGCCTTTGCCACTTAGAAACACCTCACTGGGCACCCATGATGCATCATAAACCATGGTGTGTGGTCTAAGATGCCCTCAACAGTGACCAATAAATGACTTTACAGCCATAATTGTGCTCTTCAGGAAAATAGAACATCTCATGGAAAACCAGATAAACCTCATGGACTCACATTCCAGGATATGGCCACTTTGGGTGAATTGATCTATTGTGTATCTTCCACGTGATTTTTATTGACATTTTTCTCTTCTACAAATCTCACAACATGGGGGAAATTGTATGGTCGTTTCATACTGAATTTTTAATGAGAGAAAAAGCTGATTTTTACACTGGTGCTGGGAGTAGTGGTGCACGCCGGTAATCCCAGTACTCTGGAGGCTGAGGCAGGAGGACTGCTGTGAGTCCAAGGGCAGCCTCAGCTACATAGTGAGACCCCCCTCAAAATACATTGTTAATCATTCAATGTCTATTTTCAAGAGGGATAAAGAGGTTAGTGATGTCTGCACATAATTGAGGTAACAAAATCTTCAGCCCCGAACTCCTCTGGGCCTGTAAATGCCAGTCCCAGCTTCTAGGAGAGGAGGCTAACCCTAATTGCCCCTCGAGGGGAGATGTTATACACATCTGGAATATACTTCCAGATGTGTGTTCAGCTTGCTTGTGAGGGACCATTTCTGTATCACTGGGAGAGTTACAACCTCCTGCAATGTTTAACACGCAGGGCAGGTAGTTTCTATGTGATCTTCATTTTCCTCTTTGAAATAGGGAGATATACAGTCCTAGGCTTGGGGAGAAGGTAAGACCAGCAGAGAAGAGAGGTTGAGAGCAGGAGAAAGGATCTGAGGGAGGTGTGTCATGGCTTGGATCTGGAATGCTCCCCCAAACTCTGTGTGTGTGTGTGTGTGTGTGTGTGTGTGTGGTGACTGGATCATCGGGGGCTGTTTGCTGTTAGGAGGCAGGCCTGATAAGATGTCAGTCACTGGGGGTGTGACTGGAAAGGGCCTATCTCCCTCCGCTCCTCCTCCCTTCTCTCCCTGTTTCCTGGATGCCATGATGTGAGTAGCTTTCCTCTGCCAGACCCTTTCACTGTGCTGTTTCTGCATTTAAAACTGTTGCACATGGACTGGAACTTCCAAAACTGTGAGCTGAAATAAACCTCCTCCTTTAAATTGTGGATGTCTAGTGTTTTGTCTCAGAGATAGGGAAAGTGACTAAATCAGGGGCAAGGCTAACCACCTGTTCCCAGGCCTCAGACTCATCAGTTTACCCTGTATCATTGCTCTTAGATTTTCTCTTTTAATTTATTTTTATTGTGGAAAATATGCATGACATACAATTTTCCATATTAATCACTTTTAAAAATTATGGTACTGGGAATTGGATCCAGGGCCTTGGGCATGCCAGGCAAACACTCGGCAGCTGAGCTGCCTACCCAATCCTTTTTAAAATTTTTATTTTGAGACAGTCTCATTAAGTTGCCCAGGCTGGCCTCAAAACTGTGGTCCTCCTGCCTCAGCCTACCAAGTAGCTGGGATTACCACTTTTAAGTGTCTAATTCAGGAGCAGTAAATGCAATCACATTGTTGAATAAAAACATCAACATTATTTATTTCCAGAACTTGTTCGTTTTTCCAAAATAAAACTATGTGTGCATTAAATACCACTCCTCCCTTCTCTCCCCTAGACCTTGGTAACCTCTAGTCTATTCCCTGTCTCTATGAATTTTCTATCTTACATATTTCATGTAAGGGAAATCATACAACATTTTTTTCTCTTTTATCTAGCTTATTTCATTTAGCATAGTATTTTCAGAGTTCATCCATGTGGTAACACATATCAGAATTTCATTCATTTTTGGGTGAATAAGATTCCATAGGATGTATATACATTACAATTTTGTTTATCTATCGATGGACACTTGTTTCCATCTTTTGGCTATTGTGGATAATACTGTGATGAACACTGATGTACAATGATCTTTTTAATTCCTTACTTTTAATTATTTTGGCTATTGTTGGTAACTGTCTATTTCTTACTTTTGGAGGAACTACCCAACTGTTTCCATAGTGGCTATGCCACCCTACATTTTCACCAGCAATGCACCAGGGCTCCAGTTTTGCCATATCTTGGCCAGCACTTGTTATATTCCACTTTCTTTTTTTTTCTCTGTTTAAGATTTAAGCCTAACAGGTGTGAGGTGATGTCTCATGGTAGTTTTAATTCTTATTTCTGTAATGGCTAGTGATCCTAAGCATCCTTTTACTCACTCGTTGGACACATCTGGGCTTTTTATTTGCCATTACAGATAAATAGGAAATAACCCTTCATGTTCTGGACTTTCCTCCTTGATGAATCACTCATTCCTTTCTGTCCACTAAGCCTGCAAGTGGCAGCAGTAAGTGTGGGGGTGAGGCCAGTCTTCCTGGAGAAGGTGGCTTTGACATGGAGGCCAAGAGGAGTGACTCTGCTTCTCTGCAGCTGCATGTACAGAGGAGGTGCTGGCTCTGAGCTCCTTTCCCCTTGGGTCTGGTTGTGCAGCTCTGGCCCTATGGGCACGAACCTTGACCCCAAAATGGCTCAGCTCCTGGGCCCTGCCTACTGGCCCTCGTACCACCCCATCCAGAAATGGTCAGAGTTTGTGAGTCATGCCCTCCTGGCAAGTGAAGAGGAGCAGAGTGGCTGGTGTCCTGGGACCTTACGTGGTATGGCCCTTGCTGCTCTGCAGAATTCCCATCAAATAGCACAGTGGCCACTACCACCTTCTCACACAACCCCTGGTTCAGCATCTGTGGCCACTCTGCCCAGAAACCAGGGCCTGACAGGTGAACCCGAGAGGCAGGAGCTCATTTCTTGTTTTCAGCACAGCTCAATCTGACTTTGCTTAGGCTGACTCAGGCTAGGGGTGGGGATGAGGGAGGAGCCTGTGCTCACAGAGAGGCTAGGACGTATTTTGCAGCCACCTCTAAATCATTTATGAAGTGTTGATGTTTAATGTTGGATAACTTAAACACGAATGCAATTTGGGGTGCAAATGCTTCTAAGCTTTAGATTTCATAAATCCTTCTCTGGAGATGAAGAAGTTCAGTGAGCCTAAAGGACAAAATATTTTTACATATCTTATGTTCCTGTAAGATCAATGAGACTTGTACTTTTATTGGTCAAAATGTACTGTCAGGAGGCAAAGGTCAGGTCTTTGGAGGATAAGGCGTGTGTGCAAGGGCTGTAGATTCCAAGGCATTAATGTCTGGAGGGCCCCACATTCTAATTTGCCTGTGCTACCCCAGGAGAGACGTGTCTCCACACTTTTACCTGCTCGTGCTCGGAACTTTGAGGACAGCAGCCTGATAACCCCTCCCAGCAATCTCTGTTACTGTTTGTGTTGTCACGACTTGTGCACGACGGAGGTTTATGGAATCATCCCACATACTGACTTGTGGAGGAAACCTGAAGCCCTAATTTTTTAAGCTGAAGAGTCCATGTGTTTATGTATTTAGCACCTCGAGACAGCAGGAAATAATTAGTGGTCTGAGAACATGTTAACAGAAACCAAGAGCCTTTTGCTTTCAGAGTCATAATATATGTAACTGTAAAATAATGAGCATGCCAGAGGGAACAATGCTCTTTTGTGACCAGGAGGTCACTCCTCCACCCCACCTCCTCACCCCCCGGGATGTAGCAGCATGGACTTCCTGTCCCACCCAGAGCCAAGCAGGGACCCCTAATTTCATGTACAGTGTTCAGGACAAGCTGGGGAAAGTACATTTCTTATGTGGCCATAGCTGGGCGGGATTCCCATAAAACGATTTTATTTATTTCAGAGTGATTTTCTGGCAGACTTTCCTTCTAATTTGGAAGCAAATATTTAAACAAGCACTGCTTAAAGGTCCTAAAGCACAGCCAGGGTGTGAGGATTTTAAGGCAACGACAAGCGCAGACTGGCATTTGGAAAAGAAAGCAAGAGAGAAGTTCGGCTCTGGAGTCCAGCCAGTCAGTGGTTCTCTTTTACTTATCTATCGATTATGTGTTTGTTCCCAAGGTCAGTAAGGGCTGGGCCACAACTGCTTTTTATACGGCTTTTCACGTTCCTTCATTCCTCATCTTCAAGTTAGGGGGAAGCAAATGTTCCGCTATTGGAACTTGTTCCTCTGCCCACTGAATTTATGAGAAAAGGAATAAAAATGTCTGGATAATTTTCAGCTCTTTGCAAAAAAAAAAAAAGCCCCTTTAGCGGTGCTGTTGAACTGGAGGCAGCCGTGGCCTGAGGGACGGAGAAGGGAGGGGCATTCTTGCTGCATTATTCATCTCCACAGGGAAACGGAGATGCTGGATGCCGGGATGAAGCAGTTTTGTTTTTAAGAAGTCAAATGAAAACACTCCAGACAGGCTTGATAGATGAGCAAATATTTTGCAGGACATTTATCTGCTACTTTGCAGTAACCACAAAACGCCTGTAGGGGGAGTTTTCTTATTACTCTTTTTGAGTAACAAAATACAAAAAATAATTTCTGGGTTTTCTCTTTCCTTAATCTGCCTTTACTCTATCTTGCATTGAGGAAAAAATACTTTTGCATGGACATTACTTTCCTTGCCTTCTGTTTCTAAAGTCTGGCTTTGGTGTATCGGAGATCATGTGAATAATAAGAAAATGTTTGTGGGTATCAGAGGATTCCAGAGATATAGAAGGAGAAACAGAGGGTTTTAAAAAAAATTATCTGGACATCAGCAAGATGGGGACCAGGGTGCAGCCAGTGAAGGGCCTCCTTGAAGATTTAAGGGGGTTGTGAGAGAGTGCCTGCCTAACTGTGGGAGTGTTCCCTGCCCCTGCAGCCTGGCCTGAGTGATGGGCTCCGAGATTCTGGCACAAAGTTCAGCTACTGGTCCCAGGGAGGCCACAGGGCTGGGGCAAGAGCAGTAGGCAAAAGGCGCATGGGGAGGTGGTGGACTTGAGACTCTGCTCTCCTCCTGGGAATACAGCTAGGGAAGGGAAGGTATGGAAACAGGGGGAGGCCCAGAACTGGAATCCTTATTTCCACTTAGTAAACCATGACCTATGACCCGATGGCCATTTGCATTATCAGCAACCAGAAGAATCTTCCTGCCCGACACTACCTGGGAGACAGAAAGTAGCTGGGTGGAGAGTCTGTACAAGTGGGAGGAATGAGGAGAGCAGGGATGTCTGGTTTGGGGCAGATGTCTGGCTTTGTCTTTCTTTCAGTTAAGAGAAAGCAGGAGAGTCCCAGGACCCTGGGCTCCACTTAAGACTAGATCACCAACCTGGCAGAATGGCAACTGCCTGAAGACAAAGCCAGAGGGTCACATCCTGACCTTCCCAGACAGCTCAGCAGCTTGTCTAGGGACCCGGCCAGTCACCCACGGGGACAGCACTGGGTGGCCCAGGGACTCCAAGTCTGTGTAAGTCCTGCTGCACTGTGCTCAAGGAAGGCCATGGCCAAACCTGGAGTCAATAACATCAGTCCCTCCCTCTCAGGGTGACTGAAGTCACAGGACAAGAGACACGCTTGGGAAGAGAACAGATGGAGGCCACTGACACAACTGACCATATAAGTGTTGGAATGATGTGGACAAAGAGGTGCTCTGTGCTGTCTGAGTAAGAGTACAGGCAGATCAAGCGGTTTTGGCAACACCTGTCACAATTTACAAATGCACACCCATTGTGAAGAATTTGTACTGTAGACAATGTTACACTTCAGATCTAGATGTACCCCCCCACAAAGTCTCATGCACTCATAGGTAAGCCTTTCGGGAGGTGACTGGATCATGGGAGAGTGATAAGCATTAATGAATTTATCCACTGATGAGTTTATAGTCAAATGTGATGTTGGGTGGTGAACCCTGGTTAGAGGAGGTGAGGCTTTGGGGGCAGTGACCTGGAAGGGTGCATTTCTCTCCCTTCTCTCTCGAGCTCTCTCTGCTTTCTGCCACCGTGAGCTGTTTCTCTTCTGTCATGCTGCCCTGCCTTGGAGCCAGCTGACTATGGACTGAAACCGCTACTAATTGTAAGCCAAAATAAACCTTTCTTCCTTAGTGTTTGGATGCCAGGTGTTATATCTCAGTGATGAGAAAGAAACTAAGACAGATATATCTACTAAGAGAAATTGAAGAAAATGTTCACTGCAGGAGGGTTAGTTAGAAGGGAAAAACCCAGATAAGGAAGCAACCTGAAAATAATAAAGGACTGTTTAAAATTACGTATCTATTACATATTTTTATAGATATATGTTAGAATATGAGTGACCATCAGAAAGGATGAGGCAGATTTCCATGTGATGATATGGAATGATCTTTATGATAGTTTATTAAGTAAGATCAGGCTGAAAAGCAGTATGTTTAATATTACCTTATTTGTACAAAAATAAAGGATATGTGTGTAGATATAAACTACACACATAGTTTATAGTGATTGGTTCAGGAAAATGAGACAAGATGGACAGGAGAATTTATGTTTTCAGTCTATATTTTTCTATACTTCTTAATTCTTTGCAGCCACATGAATGTATTATTTTTCTGATTAAAAACAAGTTTTGTATTGATTTTGCTTGTACTGTCAAGCCTCAGAAATTTAGAAGAAAAGAAGTTGTTGGACTTTTAAAAGTTTTATTTTAGAAGGCCGTGTCTTAGCCTAGAACTACTCTGTGATTTGGGGAGCTGAATTTAGTCAATCTACAGAAAAGCATTTAGTGGGTAATAAGAAAGGTGCTGACCCTAAATTCTATATCCTCTACCTCTAAGAAGCTCCGCTTATAAAGTTAGCATATACACAATCTCCTCTTAATTAGACAGCTGAGGAGATATCAAAAGTGGGGGGCGCCATAAAGAATACTTAAGTAAATGTAAGGGAATTGAAATCATCCCATGCATACTATCGGACCATAGTGCATTGAAACTAGAATTCAATGGCAACAAAAACCAAAAAAAACACATAAACACATGGAAACTAAGTAATATCCTTCTGAATAATAGCTGGGTCATAGAAGAAGTTAAAGAAGAAATTAAGCAATTTATACAG